>JANDJT010000154.1:5063017-5084191 GCA_024331685.1 Stegophilus panzeri | reverse complement strand
TGAGAGTAGAGGCTTTTTTCTTGAAACCCTTCCAAACAACTTGTGGTGATGTAGGTGACTTCAGATTGTAGTTGTGGCGACTTTCTGAACCTAAGACACAACTAACTTCTGCAATTCTCCAGCTGTGATCCTTGGAGGTTTTTTTTGGCCACTGAAACTGTCCTCTTCACAGTGCGTTGAGACGATATACACACATCCAATTCCAGGTTGATTCATAACATTTCCAGTTGACTGGAACTTAATTATTGCCCTTATGGTGGAAATGGACATTTTCAATTCTTGTGCTAATTTCTTATAGACACTTCGCATTTTGTGAAGCTCAACAACCTTTTGCTGCACATCACATCTATATTCCTTGGTTTTATAATATGCAGCAGAGTGATTCCTGGTATATGCTATCAAAAGCTTTTTTCAAATCAATGTAATTGATGTAAATTGTGCTGTTCCACTCTGCATTCTGCTCCAAGACTTGCCTCAGGACAAAAGGTCTGGTCTACAGTATGCAGGACTTTCTTTTTCTAAAAGCAGTTTGCCTGGTATACTCTGTTCATGTCGATCCTTCTGGCTGCTTCTTCTGCCTCTAATGCAAGCTGTTCAATGTTGTTTCCCTTGTCTTTTTTTAACCCCTTTCATAACCTCCTTACTCTTTTCTGAGTACTCCTTTTTGATTTTTTTTTCTTTTTTCTAACAAACAAAAAAACAAAGAAACATGCAAATACAGGTCAAGAGCTTCAGTTAATGAATGGGGGAAAATTTGTGCCAAACCTAAACAAATTTCACAAATACAATCTGCTTTGTAAAGGAAAACTCGACTCTCAAACAAAAAGAAAGCGATTGGCAAATACAAAGGGCAATTTGAGACTGTTTCAGTTGAGACAGGTGAGTTTCTTCCTCAGTTTATCAATAATTAACCCTTTTTTTTTTTTTTTGCAACCACTTGTTTCACCCCCCCCCATTTCAGTGCATCATAAACGATCTGAGCATGCATAAAGCTCATGATTCATTGTTTTTCTTCATAGCAGGTTTGTACTTGAATTCACTCTTCTGTGAGTGACACATGCTCTGAGTTGAATTCGCTTACTTTCAGATTCTCTTTAATTGCACATGTGTAATTCCAAGCTGGCTACAAGTTACTACACAAATCTTAAATAACTTGTTGACAGCATGTTTTTCTGGACAGAATGGAAATATGAGAACATTTCACTGCAGTGAAAGTCTCTTCTCAGCTCAACTCTAATTTTTTGAAGCATGTGTGATTTGATGCAAAAGGAATGATTAATCCATTTTTACATTTCCTGTTTAACTGTACATTCAACAGCTTGATTGGGAGGATTGTGGGCTGCCCAATGACCCACAACATGGAGTCATTGTTCCCACAGCTGACAACCTATTAAAGCCCTGCAGGACCAGCAGCACTACAAGCAGCCACTGATCCCATATGACCCCACCATCATATGGCACAGACATCTATCTGGCAACCACTCAGTACATACAGCACATACTGGGCCACATAGTTTTATTTTTCTTCTTTTTAATCTCTGTATATTTTAAACTTTTTTTTTCCCAATAATTCTGAAATTCTGAAAAAGAAAAGTCTATGACTGCATATGTCAAAACAGAAAGGGAAAAAAACCCCCTGAAATTATATCAACAGGTTCACCTCAATATCCTTTAAATTGAAATTGTATCCCCGATGTAACGTAATGTGTGTTGTAATGCTTCTCCTGAGAGACTAGTGTAAATTGACATTCATCTGCTGGTTAGGAAGAGGAAGGGTTAGGGTTGCTCAGCTGCATTTGTGACAAAATCAAGTGGAGCAGATCTCCCACAAAGGTAACTGAAACATATACATTTGTATTCATTGTATTTGTTCAGAGAGCTGTAGAATGAATTGTGTGTAATTGTGAACTATTTTTTTTATTTTTTTTTTTTTTATATATATATATATTTGTGAAACAGCACATTCATTTGTTACACCTCTGCGTTTTCTCTCAAAATGGCCTTTGTATTTGCAAATCGAGTCGAGTTTTCCTTTCCAAAGCAGATTGTGTGTATTTGAGAAATGGTAGATTTGTTTGTTTAGTTTTGCCACATATTTATCTACACATTTACCACCCTGGGCAGGGCCCTGCCTTCTGATAAGTACAGCATTGAGTGCAAGCATTAACACAATGACTCACCTATTGGGGCCACCAACAGTTTACACCTATCATCCTGTTAAAAAGTTTACACCCCCTGGCTCTTAATGTATTGTATTGCTCTCTTGAGCAATCGGTGAATGTTTGCACCTTTTGTAATAGTTGTGTACGAGTCCCTCAATTGTCCTCAGTGTGAAAAGATGGATCTCAAAATCATATGGCTGCTGTTGGAAAGGGGTCATAAATGCAGAAGATGCTGGAAAATCAAATAATGTGCAGGACCTGGAGTACAGTGGGCAGTTTAACTGCTCGGGACAAACAAGAGTCATGAACAACGATCACAAAACATAAAAACAGTCTCTGATCATCCAGGTAACGACACACAGTATTAATAATCAAGGGTATGTAAACTTTTGAACTGGATCATTTGTGTAAATTCAGTTATTGTGTCTTATGGACTATATGTATACATCTGTTATGTGAAATAGCTTATTCAGGACAGAACTTAATAATAATAATAATAATAATAATAATAATAAAAACCTGCAGTTTTAATTATTTAATTTTATTTTAAAATTAACATTTTGCAGATTCTCCAAGGGGTGTGCAAATTTATGAGCACAACTGTAGGTTGACTTTTTATAGTTAAAGCTGACTGCTTGTATTGATTTCTTTTATTTAAAATTGACTTTTTATTTAAGGTTTATTTAACGAGAATGCTTTTTAAACTCTTTATTTAAAGTAGATTTCTTTTATTTAAAGCCAAGTTCTTATATTTAAAATTGACTTCTGTTATTTAAAGAACTGGGGGAAAAAAGAAAGTACACCCTCCTTCACTTCTATGCTTTTAGTTATCAGGGCCTAATAAAACAATTGTGTGGGCTTCACCAACTTCTATAAACAAACAAATAACCAATAAATACACCGATCAGCCATAACATTTAAACCACCTCCCTTATATTGTGTAGTTCCCCCTTGTGTCACCAAAACAGCTCTGACTCGTTGAAGCTTGGACTCCACAAGACCTCTGAAGGTGTGCGATGGTACTTGGCACCAAGACGTTAGCAGCAGATCCTGTAAGTTTTGAGGTGAGACCTCCATGGATTGGACTTTTGTCCAGTACATTCCACACATGCTCGATTGCATTGAGATCTGGGGAATTTGAAGTCCAAGTCAACAACTTGAACTCTTTGTCATGTTCCTCAAACTATTCCTGAACATTTGCAGTGTAGCAGAGTACATTATCCTGCTGAAAGAGGCCAGTGTACTTCATTTGCAACAGTGTTTAGGTAGGTGGTGTGTGTCAAAGTAACATCCACATGAATGTCAGGACTTAAGGTTTCCCAGCAGAGCACTGCCCAGCACATCACACTTCCTCCGCCGGCTTGCCTTCTTCCCATAGTGTTTCCTGGTGCCATCACTTCCCCAGATGACGCACACGCACCCGGTCTTCCATATGATGTAAAAGAAAACGTGATTCATCAGACCAGGCCACCGTCTTTTGCTCCATGGTCCAGTTCTGATGCTCACGTGCCCATTGTAGGAGCTTTCCGTGGTGGACAGGGGTCAGCATGGGCACTCTGACTAATCTGCGGCTACGCAGTTACACAGCAAGTTGTGATGCACTATGTGTCCTGACACCTTTCTCTCATAACCAGCATTATCTTTTTCAGCAATCTGTGCTACAGTAGCTCTTCTGTGGGATTGGACCCGATGGGCTAGCTTCACTCCCCACATGCATCAATGTGCCTTGGACACTCATGACCCTGTCACCGGTTCACCAGTTGGCCTTCCTTAGGCCACATTTGTTAGGTACTAACCACTGTATACCAGGATACCCCCCTTGTCACAGTTGCTCAGATCCTTACGCTTGCTCATCTTTTCCTGCTTCCCATACATCAACTTTGATTATCTCATCACAATGGCACCTGTCAAGGGATGGGATATATTTGGCAACAAGTCAGTTCTCAATATTATTCATGTCACCTCTTCAGTGGTTTTAATGTTATGGCTGAT
Organism: Stegophilus panzeri; assembly: GCA_024331685.1. Lineage (NCBI taxonomy): Eukaryota > Metazoa > Chordata > Actinopteri > Siluriformes > Trichomycteridae > Stegophilus > Stegophilus panzeri. The sequence goes on along the minus strand of JANDJT010000154.1, from coordinate 5,080,037 downwards.
TGATGTATATAGTCTTTTTTCTCCTCTTCAAAAAAGTAAACCAACATTCAGGAAACCAGGTGAGAAAAAATAAGTACACCATATAATTCAGTAATGTGTAGAACCAGCATTAGCAACAACAACTTGAAGTGAACATTTTATTTAGGAGTTTATCAGTGTCTCACATCGTTTTGGAGAACATGTGTCCCACTCTTCTTTACTACATTGCTTCAGTTCATTAATGTTTGAGGGCATTCATTAATGCACAGCTCTCTTAAGGTCCTGCCAGCAACTCCGTGAGGTTGAGGTCTGGACACTGACTTGGCCATTTCACCACCTTGATTTTTTTCTTCTTTAGCCATTCAGATGTCGATTTGCTGGTGTGTTTGTCCTGTTGCATGACCCAATTTTATCCCAGCTTAAGCTGCTGAACAGAAGGCCTCAAATTTGTCTCAAGAATATTCTGGTATAAAGTGATGTTCATTATCTCAATGACTGCAAGTTTCCCAGGTCCTGTGGCTGTGAAACAAGCCCAAATCATCACCCCTCCACCACTGTGCTTGACAGTTGGAAGTTGAAAAGAAAAAAAAGGATTAAGTGGCAGATGTTTTTAAATTGTCTAAACCTAGATCTAAGCCTGTGTCCATGATGACATTCTCTGTTAACATAGTAATATCCAGAATACCAGAACATATGTCTGAAGTTACTATATCCAAATTAAGTAGAATTACACAGGCAACAAACAAAAAATGCCCTATGTCTTGTGTGTGTGTGTGCAGGAGGGTGTGTGTTGAAGTTTGATTTTTCCCCTCAAGTTTTCCTGAAAAAACTGTGGGGATTTGTGTGTTCTTGCTGATTGTCTCAGGTTTTTCTGTCCATTCACTGAATCAGCAGGAACTGAAATCTCAACTGGCTTCAGCATCAGGAAAACTCTTGTAAAGGGTGCTAACTCTTGCCATACTCTGTGTTGGGCTGACTTGTTTCTCTATCTCCACTGGATCACTGAACTTGAGGCACCCTTTGGCAAGTGAAATGGTTTCCGCACCTGCACTCTGGCCCCCTGCTTGAAGTGAGTGCATCCACCTCTCTTAGCATCACTATAGTGCTTCATGTGTGATTGCTTATGAGCAACTCACTCATGTACATCTCGAGCATGACCGGGAGAATGAGGAGGTATGATGCTGAGTCCTCATTTTTTGATCATGGAGCAACTCAAAGGGTGAAACATCTGTGGTTGCATGTGGAGTGGAGGGACCCTGTTGAGGGCTCTATTGAATCTTTCAGTGACCCCACTGGCTGCAGGATGGTACACTGAAGCGTGGATGTGAGCGATATCTCAGTCTTTCAGAAAAGACAGATGTAAACTGACAAACTGCCATTTAGAATGGTAGCCCATGAGAGATTTGTGTACTTGTAATCCCATTGTTCAGTGTCAAATGGGACTACACTATCCATTCCAAGTATGTTCCAGCGTGTCTCTGGAGAAGGCACAGGTTGCAGAAGAGCAGCAGATATCTGACTTTTGGCACAACTCACATGCAGCAACTTGAGCCTGTTGTAGCATACTGTTCATGTCTAATTTTGAAGTAAGGCAGTAGCTGAGGGCTTATGACTTTAGATAAAGCAGGACATTTCTTTGCATGCTGTGTGCACAACGCAGTCATTTCTGGACAAGAAGAAAGTGTTTCAAACTACTGTGGTGAGATTGCAGTCTGTGCTGTTGACTTTTCAAGCCAGCACAGTACATGACGTCATACATGAAGCACAGGAAGTGATCTCACTATGGAGTGATGCACATTCCTGCCTGATCAGTATATTTTGTGGGCTAGGTAGGCCTTTATTAGGCAGATCCAGACCTGTGGGCCATGTGTTTGACAAATTTGCCCCAAAGAAAACACTTCCAAAAGAACTTATGCCCAAGTTCCACCCTTTCTTTAGCAAATAATCTCACGTGGATACTGCAGACTTGTACTAAAGAAGTGCTGCTTGTAATGATAAAAGGCACTGATTAATACTGAACATTCTTTTAAAACACAACATATTTATAAAGTACACGATTGTGAGAGTAATGATTTATAATCCCACTATTGTGTGTCACAAGAGGATGGGTTTTCTTTTGAGTATGGGTCCTCAAGGTTTCTTATCCTCTCGGAGTTTTGTCTCGTCACCGTCGTATCTGGCTTGCTCATCAGGAATCTAGTTCTACCTCTGGATTTCTGTAAAGTTGCTTTGTGACAGCATCTATTGCTAAATGCACTGTACAAATAAAACTGAATTGAATGTTGCTTATATAAAACGTAGGGTAATTACATAAAATTGCTCAGGAGACAATATAACAGTTTGTCTTTTTATTGGATTCATTTAACAGTCTTCATTCACATAGGGAATGCATTTATAGTAATGACTTACATATCAAGGAGGTCATAAACAGAAGATTATTGGCAAGCTCATATTTCCTGCATTTTATCAAGATTTCAAAAAGTGGTAACGCCTAAATTAGGCAGAAATGATGACTGTACACACACACACACACACACACACACACACACTTACTTCCTGGTCCCCAAGCACTTCCTCTGCCCCATGTAAAAGAACTCACTTCACATTGGACCCAGTTGTTTTGTTTGTATAATTCTTAATTTTCCAAGTCATGCAAAATCATGCACACTAAATACATGGTTTCAAATGCAAGTTACATCATTTTCTTCCTGCTTTAATGTCATATCAAGCAAAAGCATACACGTACATAAAAAGTAAATTGGGTTCATGCTTATTCTTATTGTGTCAAAACAATAGAATGTGCTGCAATACCTTTTTCCTTTTACTGATCTTTTAAAAATGCTTTTGGGGAAAAACAAGAGTTTGATGTGCCAGTTTCATTGGGTTTACCAAATATTTGTAAAAATCAATTAAGAACAGCACAGCTGAAAGCGTGTAGCTCAAGATTTAACCTACACCATGATATAGTTGTTAATGGTCTTACCAGTGTTGCTCTCAGTTTTAGAATAGCTGAGGAAAATTTTGGTTGAGTGGAACAGATCAAGGAATTAAAAAAAAAAAGCTAATTTGCGAATTTAATTCACATACACAGAGGAAATGTGACCTCTGTAGCCATGTGTCATTAAATAAAGTTAGACAGCACCACAGCCCATTTGCTTAAGATTTCCTTTGTGTGTGTGAATTCCAAATATTCACAAGCCATGATCACATGTAATGTGAATTTAACAGAATTAGCTTTAAACATGATAAAACAGCTTTTGCTTACATGCTGGGGAGCCACGATCACTTGCTTCCCTCCAAAGTACTGTATATAAAGAGCAGACATTAAAACCCACTGATGAATTGGAAGCATGGAAAGACAGACCTCAGTGGCTCCAATTTGGACTGTAAATCTGACATCATTTTGCACCATGAAAGCATTAAAGCTATAAATCACATTTATAAAATGATTTTCTCACTTTCAGAAATGGATGCTGCAAAGAGGAAGATTTAATTATTCCGTTCTGAGCTAATAGGGGTACACTGAGTAAAACTACTCTTTACATGTTTTTAAATGTATTTTTAAAAAAATATTTTTTTTAAGTCAATTCACACCAAGGCCTAAGCGTTTAAAAAGAGAATTATCTAGTAAGTAGGCCCTTGAGCAAACCCTCTCAAACTGCTCAGCTCTGTATCCTGTATCAGTTTGTAGGTCTATTTGGACAAAGTGTCTGCCAAATATATGAATGTAAAGCATCCAAATGATTAGAAATGTGGGAAATGACTGGGAGTTTATTTATAAATCACAATTTTAAAAACGTAGAAAATTGGTCCGGCTTCAGAAACAAGGCACGCAATGTCTTGGTTCATGATCTCCATGTTTGTGTCAAGCATTCCCTAGAGATGTAAAGATTTTTTGTGTATATTAAAAAAAACTGGATTACTGAGGTTAAATTCCAAGCAGCAAGACAGCCATGCAAATAATCTTGTGGACAGGATGCTCTAGTAATAGGTCTCTCTCTCCACCCAACCTACAACAAAACAGACAGTCCTTTAGTCATCACAAATCCAGTATGTAGCGCATGATTCAAAGTGAAATATAACTGCTGAAAATTCATGACCACATTACCCCTTCTATTTTATAATAATTAATGTTGCTCCTGATTTATATGTAAATATATAAATTGTTAAGTCATTCATTACATGAGCAATTGGGATACATTACGGATAAAATTGAATCTATATCCGGATTTCTGTAAAGCTACTTTGTGACAATGTCTATTGTTAAATGCGCTATACAAATTAAACTGAATTACAAAAGTTTTTGTCCCCCACCCAACACTCACCTCCTGGACTGCGTCGGATGATAAGCTTTCGGATTTCATCATAAATAAAGATAAGAAGGGAGTAGGGGAAGGCACAGAACCACCAGTTTGGTCTGGAGAGGCAAGATCAAAGATTGAATGTTAATAAATACACCTATTTACAAACTAAGTGTTGGCTGTATCCAAGGCAGCTTTTACCTCTTGGTAATGAGACCATTATGCTTGAAATTTATAATTCCTCATACTAACAATTAATACGGTCAAGCATATATGAGTAAGGTGACCATAAGGAACTTACTTGAGAGGATACATTCTAAGGGCAACATCCATTCCTGGGCAGTAGGAGAGAAAAGCTGCCAAAGCAGTCTCCTCAAACAGCCCAAAGATGAGAATTTTATTCCTGCATTAACAAGAAATGGTAAGCTTTAAAATCACAGATAGAGATAAAATCAATAGTTTGAATTTTGAATACTATTCCAGGATGTATTGTGGTCTCTCTACTTACTTCATTCCTTGTTGGAAGACAGAGTTCCTCCTGGTTTTACAGATGATCAAATCTGCCCATTGCACAACCACAATACTGATAAAGAATGCAGTGTGGCATGTGAACTCCACGATCTTCCTCTGCTCATATGTCTGGAAAGAATTTGGACACATTAAAACTTGAAACTTGGTGAAATTCTTTTTCAGTATTTAATTTCACTTACCCATTGCTGCCCGTAACTATCTTCCAGGTCATTCATATATTTGTCATCCCAGAACACACGTATACCCAACAACGTAGCAGGCAGGAATCCATTTTCAGCCAGAATTACAAAGTAGGTAAAGAAGCCAGCAAGTGCTTGAATCATACCTGTGAGTGAAAACAAGGGGCACAAGAGATCAGCATATACAAGAATTTCTTTGGAGGGTGGAGGGGGAGTCTCATGACAATTATTTTTGGAGAATTTATTTAAATAGTACTCATAAAATCAGTAAAGTGGCAGAGGTTCATACCAATCTGTCCATAGGCCATGCTAATAAGCCTTTCATTAACCAGTTTGTCCGTCTTGGGGTTTCTGGGTTGCCTCTTCATGATGTCACTCTCAGCAGCCTCATAGGCCAAGGAAATGGCAGGGACCTTGTAATGGGGACAGAGGTGATAAAGCCCAATTTAAATGCCAAACAATTCTGTTAAAAACAAGCTCTTACACCAGTTATACTTACCATGTCTGTACCAAGGTCAATGCAAAGAATGGTGACTGTGCCCAGAGGAAGAGGGATGTTTGCAATTATAAAGAAAAGAAAAGGTGTAATCTCGGGAATATTACTCGTCAAGGTGTAAGCAATTGACTTCTTCAAGTTGTCAAAGATCAGGCGGCCTGGTAAAATAAAAGTCAACTTTAGGTTGTAATATTTTTGCAGCTGAAATATCGATTATTGCTATTATTTGCTTTGTGTCCTATACCTTCCTCAACTCCAGTAACAATAGAAGCAAAGTTGTCATCCAGGAGAATCATATCAGCAGCCTGTTTGGAGACATCAGACCCAGCAATACCCATTGCTACACCAATATCAGCCTTCTTCAGAGCAGGAGAATCATTAACACCATCACCAGTCACAGCCACAATGGCACCCTGTTACAATAAAATATAAGTTTGTACACCATTGTCTTACCATTATTCTCACATCAAAATTCACCAGCAGTGAGGTCATCAGCAATTACCTGTCGCTGGCAACCTTCCACAATAATCAGTTTTTGTTGAGGAGAAGTTCTGGCAAACACAATCTCAGTGTGGTGTTTCAATACATCATCTAATTGCTCAGGGGTCAGGTCCTTAAGATCACCACCATGAACCACACATGCCTTGGCATCTCTGAAAGTTTATAAAAAATCAGTGAACAGTTGACATGCACATCGTATTTTATCACAGACCCGATAAGAATATCCAAATACAAGAATTGCCCACTACCTTGGGTTGACCTCATTTATTGGGATGTTCAGACGAGCAGCAATGTCTTCCACAGTTTCATTGCCTTCAGAGATGATACCCACACCCTTAGCAATAGCTTTAGCTGTGATGGGATGATCTCCTGTGACCATGATAACCTAGGACAAAGTAAAAGTTTTACAATTCAAACCATTCCACAAATTATGCAAGTTATTATACCTTGATGCAAATCATTATACCTTGATTCCAGCACTCCTGCACTTGCCAACAGCATCAGGTACTGCAGCACGAGGAGGATCAATCATGGACATGAGTCCAAGAAAGCACAGGTTCTCAATGGGGAAGTTCACATCTTCTGTATCAAACTGGAAGTCCTCAGGGAACTGATCATCAGGAAGACTGTAATGGCAGAAACCTGTGTAACAAATGGCAGACTTGTTATCAACAATCTGATCACACGTAACCCTTTTTTTGTAATAAAATCAACAACAAATTGTTGACAGAGTTGCATTTACAGTAACAGAATATTACCCAGTACTCGTTCTCCCAGGCCCCCCAATTCCAAGTATGCGTTCTGGAAAGCATCTTTCAACTCATCATCCAGTGGTTGCTCTTTTCCTTGAAGCATAATAGTTGAACATCGATCCAGAATCCTCTCAGGAGCTCCTTTCATTACTAGCAGGTGTTTGCTCTCTCCATCACTGGGGTTCTTGTGGATGGACAGCTAATGGATAAAAGGCCATTGTAAAAAGACATTAGCAAATTCATACTCACAGAAAGCAAGCAAACTGCATATTGTATAAGTAGGGAGATCACATTACCTGGTATTTATTGGTGGAGTTGAAAGGGATCTCTGCAATCTTTGTGTATTTATCCCTCATTTCTTTCACTGAACCACAGCAAAGCTCAATACATTTTAATAGCGCTGACTCTGATGCATCACCAGCTGTATCTCTCTGTGGAACAGAATTATGACAAATTGTGAATTCCAAAATACCCTTTATAAGTGTCTCAAACATGTTTAATCATCCAGTCCAATCTACCAATCAAAAAAAAGGCTTGGCAAGTGAAAATCTTGGAAAAATGGGTAAAATAATGAATATCTGACATTAACATTTTACGGTACAACTTACCAAAAATAGTTTAATGCGTTTTACAAACTGTGTGCTTATAAACAATACCTTAAGTATAGGAACGTTCTCTTGATCAGCGAGGAAGACTGCACGATTGCAGAGGCCAGCAATTCGAGCCAGGCCTGCCCAAGTGGGAGAGCTTCTGTCAAATGCGGTTCCACTTTGGTTCTCTGTGGTATCTGCTTCATGAATTTGATTGTCAAACCACATATGTGCCACAGTCATACGGTTCTGGGTCAGAGTTCCTGTCTTGTCTGAGCAGATAGTGGAGGTGGATCCAAGTGTTTCTACAGCTTCAAGATTCTTTACCAGACAGTTCTTCTTTGCCATACGCTTGGCAGTTAAAGTCAAACACACCTGTGCACAGGGACAATAAGGGACTGATTAGAACTCCGATAATAACCCAGTTTATGGAAGATTGCATCTTTCATATGAAAATTGTTACATGGAAAATGGCATACTCTTGTTCATGTCAGTGTTTTCCATAATGAATGTTCACCCACTAGTGAGTCCGTAACAAGACTACAGTGATTATGGAAGAGTCACTGAAACAGGCCAAGAAATATTATACCAAATTGAGCTCAAATGTAGTTGGTGTGATTTGTAAATGTACTTTGACTTATTTAAACAAAAACCATATAAAAGAGAAGTATTTTATGTTTTACATAATCAACTGCATAGTTTTTTTTTTTTTTTGAAGATAAACATTTTTGAAATTAATGCATGCAACACGTTCCAAAAAAGTTGCCTTGGGACAGGGGCAATTTAGGACTAATAACGAGGTGATAAACTGAAATAAGGTGATGTGAAACAGGTGAGGCAATCGTCTAATTATAGTATATAAGGAGCCTCCAAAAAGGATGGGTCGAGGCTCGCTTATCTGCCAACAGATGCATCAGCAAATAATCCAACACTTGAGAAGAACATTCCCCAAAGACAAATCCGTAGGATTTTAGGCATTTCACCTTCTACAGTGCACAGTATAATTAAAAGATTCAAGGAATCCGGTCAAATCTCTGTGTGTAAAGCGCTTCTTCTGAACCACTTGTTACTGTAATGGATATCCTGATATGAGCTCGGAAATACTTTGGTAAACCTTTGTCAGTCAACAAGTTAAGGCTTTACAATTCAAAGCAGATGCCATACATCAACACTGTCCAGAAGCACCACTGTCTTCTCTGGGCTCAGTCTCCTGAGATGAACATTAGCACAGTGGAATCGTATTTTGGGGTCAGACGAGTCAACATTTCAGATAGTTTTTGGACAAAACAGCCGTCGTGTTCTCCGGGCCAAAGAGGAAAAAGGATCATCCGAGCTGTTATCAGCATCAGGTCCAAAAGCCATTGTCTGTCATGGTATGGGGGCGTGTTAGTGCCCATGGCATGGGTGACTCGCACATCTGTGAGGAAACCATTAACGTAGAAAGATATGTACACATTTTGGGGCAACATATGCTGCCATCCAGAGCAGGACAACGCCAAACCACATTCTGCCCGGATTACCAGCGCATGGTTGCATAAACAGAGTGCGGGTGCCTGCAGTCCTGACCTGTCTCAGCACCCAAATGCTTAATAAGTGTTATTAAAAGAAAAGGTGATGTTACACTGTGGTAACCGGTCGACTCGCCTGACTATTTTTGAAGTGTGTTGCAGTCATCAGATTTGAAATGAGTATATTGAAATGATTTATTTTATTTTTTTTTAAATAAATTAAATTCACAAAGTAAAACTTCAAATAATGTGTTTAATATAGTACAGGGTGAATTTAATTTTCAAATGACTTTTTTTTTGCATTTTCCAACTTTTTTGTAATTGGGGTTGTACCTAGACATACATACTACAGTATTTCAATACTGAGGTTTAAACTGGTACTTACAGTTACAGTAGCCAAGAGACCCTCTGGCACATTTGCAACAATGATACCAATGAGGAAAATGACTGCCTCTAGCCAGCTGTATCCAAGAATCAGTGACAGAATAAAGAAGGACACACCAAGGAAGACAGCCACACCAGTGATAATGTGAATAAAGTGCTCGATCTCAATAGAAATGGGGGTTCGGCCAACTTCCAGACCAGAGGCAAGAGTAGCGATACGGCCCATCACGGTGCGATCACCGGTGTTGATGACAATACCTCTAGCTGTGCCTAAAGGGAAAACAAGCATATTTAATATTATACAACATTTATAATAATAATAATAATAATAATAATAATAACATAAGTAGATAAGCAGTTTATGCTGAATTATACATGAATTTACACTCGAAATTATGACTATGGAACAGAACTGTACCTTCTACACAATTGGTAGAAAAAAAAGCAATGTTCCTTGTTTCCAAAGGATTTTCATTAGAGAAGTCTGGAGTACGAGTCTGGGGCTCCGATTCACCAGTGAGTGAGGAATTGTCCACCTAAAAAGGAGGAAGGCCTCAAATGAATGAGTCACAATAGAAAGAGCTAGGTAGCTATGAGGCTGTCATTTTCCACTTCACTACAGTTAAGTCATGTTCACCTTGCACCCATGGGCAGAAATTATACGCAGATCAGCAGGAATTCGGTCTCCACCCTTAACCTCCACAAGGTCTCCAACAACCACATCCTCTGCATTGATGCTCATTTTCTCACCGTCACGGATGACCAAGGCTTGCTAAACAACAAAGCATTAACATAGTAAAAGAACAATACAATGGGTTCTACAAGTTTGAAATGGGAATGAAAATACCAGTTTCAGTACCTGAGGAACAAGATTTTTGAAGGAGTCCATGATCTTTGAGCTCTTCGCCTCTTGATAGTATGAGAAACAACCAGTGATCATAACTACTGCGGATAACACAATACCCAGGTATAACTGTAAGGCAGTGAGACAGATTGAAAGAAACAGGGATCAATCATCTTTGTGTACAACATGCCTCCAATCTTTTTTTTTTTTTTTTTTTTTTTTTTTTTTTTAAAAAGAAAGATCATTACATTATCATTTGCTGGTTCATCTTCTGAAGCTGCTTGAATTCCATATGCCAGGAAACAAAGAATAGCTCCAATCCACAGAAGAGTGGAGAATCCACCAAAGAGCTGTTTGCAAAATTTGACCCATTCTGGGGTGGTGGGAGGGGGCGTTAGAGCATTGGGTCCATCACGTTCAAATATCTCTTTTACACGAGCAGCAGTCAATCCCTAGTAAGGAAAATATATAGTTAAACCCAAAACATAGAATACAAATTTAGTATGGAAACTTAAAGGTTCTACTAGTATTTGTCATATGACAATTACAGACAAGTGTCTAAACAAAAAGCAGGCTTACCCTGGTAAGATCACTGCCATACTTCCTGTTAAGCTCCTCGGGAGTCAACTTATGATCATCCTATAAAAGTATTTATATTTGCAAAAAAAGTCTTTGAGTGTAACAATTTAAATTTTGACCAAAAGGTTTCACAGGTCATGTGCCAGATGACTCACCAAGTCCACTTCCTTTTTAAGTTCATCCATATCTTTATCCTTGTCCTTCTTTCCCTTGGACTTGGATTTCTTGCCCCCCTGTTCTGAGGTGGCTGCCAGCTCATACTGTTCCCGACCTTCCTGTGATAGGCCAAACAGGAACGCTTAGAATTTAGTCCATTACAAAAACCTTACAATACAACAAAAGGAGAGTATTTATAAAAAAATTAAATAAAATAAATAAAATCATTAAAAGGCCAATTTCATTGGCTGCATGTGCGAACATATGAAAAATACATACATATATATAAAATTTACAGACTTAAAATATTGAATTAAATATTGAATTAATTCAAATCACTACTTATTTAAAAAGAGTATATTGTTTAAAATGAGAACTTTAAGGATTGTGTTTTAAAGTAGTATTTGTTGCAGTGGCCAAATCATAAATTGCCAAGTTGTAAATACTGGTTCTCTTCTTTTCAGTGACACACGGGTGTCAGAAATGGAAAGTTGTGCAGTTGTGTACTGGGGCATTTCTGCTTTTCAATAAGCACCATCTACTGTCGGAGTGAATGTGCACTTTCATTCAGCGCGTCGCTGGCATTTAACACCTGGCTGTGAACACAAAACATCCCGGTGGGAACACGTCTTAACGTCACTCATCGCCGATCTTAAAACTAGATGTGTGCGTGGGCCTGTTTTAAATCCTAATTCAGACCACTCTCATGGTTACTTTCGCTTGTACCTACTCAAAATAATTTTCTAATAAACTTTTTTAATAGCCTAAAACATTAAACAAGTCATTTATTCCAGTGATCCTGACCAGAATAGAGCAGTTCCTGAACATGAATGAATGAGTTGTTCTCAATTTAAATCTCACCATGGCCTTAGCTCATGAGATTCATATTTGTTACCTGCTATGACGCAGGTGAGAATAAAAACCACCCACTCCTTAAATAAATAAATAATAATAATAATAATAAAAAAAAAGCTTCTTGATGAATGACAATGCAAAATAGCAAAACAAATAAAAGTGCCACCAACACCACATGGTCAAGTGTGTTCAGGACTGTTTTTGCAATTGGTAACTAGGGTGTATTCAGACTTATTTGTTTAAACAAAACAGTTTGGCTCCATTTCTGAACAAGGAAAATCACAATTCTAGCTGGTACATTCAAGATCTGCACCAATTCTTTCCTGAATCCTAGCCTCTGAATCTTAGAGGCATTTGTTAAGCTTGATACACTTCACAAAATAGATTCACTTCTGCATAGACCTCTGACGCACGTTCACAGGAGAACCATGAGACGTGCATCTGTTGACGTTAGAGCAGATGTTTTTTGTTGAGTAGATAAAAAATAAATAAATAAATAAATAAATAAATAAATAAATAAAAGCAAGTCCTCCTCTATGTCGAAATCTGCAGACATTTTGTTACAAAGATTGTTCCATGTGACTCAGTTTGTGTACAGAGTCCCTCTTCCTCTGCTGTAAACAGTGTAGCGTTTCCGGGTCCCGCTGTATCACGAGAATGCAAGAGTTGCACTGTTTACAGCAGAGGAAGAGGGTCGCTGTACACAAACTGAGTCGCATAGAACAGTCCACTCTCGACAAAAACAAACAAAAACAAACAAAAAAAAGTTTACTCTTGTGAACGTGCGTCAGATCTATGCGGAAGTGAAGATATTTTGTGAATAAAGATTTAGATTTTAGTTTTTTGTGCACACAAAGCATTCGTTTCAATTTATAAAATTACTTTTACAATGCGGTTGTGAACTTTTTGGAGCTTGAAAGTTTTGGTTACCGGACTGTAAACGGAGGGACAGAAACTTCCCAGGGTTCATTGAAAATTTCTTCATGTTCCAAAGACGAATGAAAGCCTTGTGGGTTTGGAACGACGTAAGTGTGAGTAACATGTCAGAATTTTCATTTTTGGGTGAACTATTCCTTTAATGTCAAAAAATATATTTATATATAGTGCCCACCACAAATATTGGCACCCTTGGTAAATATGAGCAAAGGCGGCTGTGAAAAATTTGCTCTCATGGATAAAACAATTGCAAACAAAAAGGTTTATCCAAATTAATTATATATATATGAGTTCAATATAGGTGTGCAACAATTATTGGCACCCCTATGAATTCATATGTGAAAATATATTTGAAGTATATTCCCATTGATATTTACAATAATTTTTAGTACACCTGGGTGACTAGGAACAGGAAACTGTTCAACCATGACTTTCCTGTTTCACAGGGGTATAAATATGAGGTAACACACAGGCCAAATTCCTTTAGTCATTCATAAAAATGGGTAAGACCAAGGAATATAGCTGTGATGTGCAGCAAAAGGCTGTTGAGCTTCACAAATAACAGATTAAATGAAAACCTGATTGCCTCTGCCAGAAAGCTCAAAATGGGCCGTGGTTGGATCTTCCAGGAGGACAATGATCCAAAACATACATCAAAATCAACACAAAAATTGGACCACAAAATCAAGGTCCTGCCATGGCCATCCCAGTCACCTGACTTGAAACCCACAGGCCTGTGGCGTGAACTGAAGAGGAGAGTCCACCAGCGTGGACCTCGAAATGTGAAGGATCTGGAGAAATGGTCTCGGATCCCTTGCCATGTATTCTCCAACCTAAAAGGGTGCCAATAATTTTTGCACACCTATATTTGACAAATATAGGTATTTTTGTATAAACCTGTGTTTTGTTTGCAATTGTTTGATATCCATGAGTATTTGATTTTTTAAAAAAAAAAACAAAAACAAAAGATCAAAAAGGTTCAACAATTTTTCACAGCCTTCTTTGCTCATATTTACCAAAGGTGCCAATATTAGTGGAGGCCACTGTATTACTCACTTCTTTATCAGCTGGCACTGAGCAAAAACCCTGAGCCAGTTTTACTCAAATGTCATGTGTTTAAAAAAAAAAACCAAACAAAAAAAAAAAACCCCAAGGAAACTAGGCAAGCCTAGTTTTGCTGGACTGTTACCAGCTGCATAGCATTTGTCATAAGTTTCAGCAGATGCATCACAAACTGTACCTGGTATTGCTCAATGCTTAGCAAGATTGAAATTCAGCTAGCTGACTCAACAATGGGACTCGCTGGGGTCAGCGAGTGAAAATGGCTCTTCTAGGCCGGCCCGATAGGTGGTCTGGCAAAAAACCCGATCGAATTGACCGAATACAACTGCATACATTGGTTCCATAAGAATGAACTGTTACATTAACAATTTGTTTCTGTACATCCAACATAATTTGAGAGTGTATTTTCAAAACCCTGAATAAATTGCTCACGCCAGCACAGGACCAAGCCTGGATTGCTGGGGTACTGAGGCACCAACATTTACTGCTGCACTATTCTACCACACATGCTTTAAATCACATTAGTTTAATACTACAGTTATTTTGTGCAGTCAGTGCTAACATCCGTGCAATGTAACTGGATCATGTTAACACTACTAAACTAAAATTTATTTTAAAAAATAAATAAAAGAAAAAAGGTCCAGTTAGATAAAATATGAACATAATACAAATCCTTGCATACAAAAGGTCCTGAAAAGCAACTAATATGACTGAATTGAGTTACCTTTTAATGCCTAATTAATAATTAGATTATGGCTATAAATAAGGATTTTTATTAGGCTGTATTGTTTGGTAAGGTCCCTTCGAGTTACCACTTTTGACCAGTGCGGACTCATGTGGGGAGAATATCTTCTGTTTTTATCATGAACTTTTTTTTTTTATTTTATTTATTTATTTTTTTAAATGACAAGCCATGTCATCGGTTAATTAATTGGGTGAACAAAATGAAAAGTCTATAAAATTATTTATTATATATAAAAAAAAAGTTTTGGTTTTTTTTGCCACAAAGAAAGAGTACCAAATTAGACCCCCCCAAAAAAGAAAAGGCAATAGGAAGAGCATATTGCAACAGAGGAGCACATACTTTCAGAAGAGCACACTGCGACAATTATTGTAATATACATCATACTCATCATAATCATTGCTCAGCTCTAATCTAAAGACCAATAAGTTTGCAGTCATCAACAACTAAATTATTCTAGGTTGTTTTTGGGTCTTACTGTCCATTGTCTTCTCTGTCTGTCTGTCAGCATGCACAAACACTTTTCACCAGCATGAAAGGAAAGAATATCCGCTTGTCATTTGTTTGATGTCTATTAGCTTTCCTGATCAGCCAATCACAGAACTCATTCCCTAACCAGCCATAGACACTGAGCGTACATTTACACGACAATGATGTACTAAAAACAGAAAGGTTTTTCCTTTTACATTTACAGACGACAATGTTGTAAAAACGATCCCCCTTCGCACAGATCTGCGAAAACGACTAGAACGCTGTATTATGCATGCCAGGCCAGTAGTTGGCGATGTCACTATGCACCAGCGCACATAAGCATTCACATTAACGTGTCCGCCATATTGATCCGGGCAAGACAGACCTTTAAACAAATACAAGTAAATGGGGGAACTGTGGTTTTTCTGGATTAAAAAAAAAAAGCACAATAACGTTTACATTTCTAAAATTATTTCAATGGTTTATGATCTACATGGAGTACAAAAAAAAAAGTTCCGTCTCCAGTTACTTACGATCTCGATAGACTTGGAAAATTATTCATTGTCATAAGGAATTGTGAAAACTCACAAAGGTTATGTGCATGAAGTTTTTTCATTGTGGAAATGGATTTTTCTGTCTTCAAACCCATCTTTTAGCTTCTCTTGTGCTATAGTGCAAATAGTGAGACACTGGCAGTCAGTCTGCTTCTATATTTTATTAGCAATAAAAGGATATAGATATACTCCAAAACAGAAAGTAACAAAGATAATTATAAGATGTTGAATACCCTTCGTCTGCATAGATGTGGGTTAATAATTGGGCATATTTAACAAATGCGTCTCCGCTGGTCGTAGCAGTGATGCAGTAAATCTACACTTTGATGGAGAAGCATCAATAAACTCAAGATCTTGAGAAGCACAAACAATCCAGTAGTTTTGAATGTCTCGCGTGTTTTGAAGTACTTGTGCGCATGCATATAGACTGAACACGTAATACGCATGACGTTATCGTTTTCACAGATTCTCGTTTTTGTACATATAGGCGGAGATGATTACGGCATCGCTTCCGAAAACTTGCACTTTGAAACCCGTTTTCAGAAATTTGGGTTTTCAGGCCCCAAAACGCTGTTGTCACGTAAATGAACAGCCAAACCACACAAAACGTTTTCCGTTTTTAAGTTGAAAACATTGTCGTGTAAATTCATAAAGCTCAATCAGCACTGACTAGGGCTAACAAATGCTACTGGTGGCGACACCGTCTGACGTCACCCGGCGGCGACACCGTCTGACGTCCAACATTTCTTCAACACAGGCTTACCGGGGCCAGCTAACTTTGGTTTTAACATGTGACGATACATAAATGCATGACCATTATACTAGTACAAGAACATCAGTACTATACGATTCCTTCTACTTCTTTCTCTCTTCTTAAATCAGTTTCATTTTAACATGATCTTTTTAGTAGATACATTTTATTAATACAAACTATTAACTGGTTATATCTGGGTTTGTATTAAATACAGAATGTGAAAGATCACATTATGAAACAAAAATGTACTTTCTCCGATATCTGTACAATGCGCTCGGCATGTGCACCACTACCCCCCTCCCCACAGGGGCACTTGAGCCACACCTCTAGTCATTTTGAAAGGTGTGGAAATGACTAGAGGGGAAAAAAAGTCACGTGTTATATTTAAACACTTTTTTTTTTTTTTTAAAACACTGCCAGCTACATTTAAAGAGAGAGAGAAAAAAAAATACTCTATGATGGCAAACCATATCACAAGGTTCACAAAATTCCCCCAACAGCAGCAGAGCAGAATCAGATATGCAGGGAGAAACGTGTTACGCCACACTGCATCTGTTCCTTGAGGCCAAGCACCAAAAAAGGAAACAGCTAAGCCAGCCTCCACAGAGAGGTGGGCGGCCGCTCCTCTCACTTGTAGAGACAAGAACGGCTGTAACAAAAGAGTCTCACAAGTAGTGACGGCTGAATGGAAAGAATGTTCTCTTTGGAGTGACATGATGATGGCCTTAAGCTCTGTCAACTCTCAAGGAAAAAAGGGGAGGGGACATGAGAGAACACAGCTGTGCCCAAACACCTGTTCCTAACGCTAAGCTGCTGCCAGTTATGAAGTGGGGGGTGAGCGAGAGG
>JANDJT010000154.1:5033484-5049331 GCA_024331685.1 Stegophilus panzeri | reverse complement strand
CCATTTTGGAATAATGCTGTAACATAACAAAATGTGGAAAAAGTGAAGCGCTGTGAATACTTTCCGGATGCACTGTAACTCCACCAACCAGTTAGTTTTATTTCATAGACAGCTGTTTATTTTCAAAGGATAATTACTGTTTATATACATTTTACTCACAACCTAGAGCCACAATGTACCCTGACGACCAGCTAGTTTATTCTAATGACCATTAACCCCTGCATGCCACAATATGATCTTCAGTTAGTTGGAATTGTGGGCAAAAACTTAAAAAAAAAAAAAAAAAAAAAAAGTATAATTCAGTCACCATGCATATACCATTAACGAGTGTTTAAACTTGGAGATTGAAGCAATCAAATAAGTACTATTCAGGTGGGATAAGATTTCTCTACAGTAACAGCGTTCAATGTCAGGGCTTGGTAACAGTCAGATGTGAGGATGTTCCTTTAACTTTTTTTTTTTTTTGCCACAGTAAAGTCTACGGAGGTAGGACAAAGGATTTTTTGGTTTCTCTGTAACATTCTGTTTTTTTCTTATTCTTTAATAAATATAAAATTGCATTGGTTGGCAATTGTTGTGCTATAAGAGGAATACTTCAGAACATGCTGTTATTCGTAAATAATCATCTTCAGGGTGGCATCACACCAATTTTGTCCTGTCATATTTTATTCTTTACTTGTTGTAGGGTTTGGGCCTGAGCATTTTTAAGTTGCATGTACATAACATTTATGTAGGCTATGCAATAGGAACTGCAATAACTGGCCTAAAGCCTGGCTAATACTTGGCTTGGTTGAGAGACATAAGAGAAAAGATCACTTCCTGGTGTGTCTCTATACTGAAAGAAAAGCACAAAACCTATTTTCTCTCTGGATATAACATAAACTTTACCACCATGTCAATTTAAACAGGATATATTTTACCTGGGGTTATTTCTACAGGTCCTTTTATAGTAGGCACAATCTATCCATATATGGGAATGCAGAGTCTGTAAAAATTACTGACATTATAGATTCGGATGGGACTAAAATCCCAGAGATACATAAGAATGATAACATTATCCCACCTCCCCATGTAAAACTAACCCAGTCTAAATAGTACTATATAGTGTTAAAATAGCAAAAAGGTGCAAAAGGTCAACATGTGTAAAAGTTATTACTATGAATCATGAAAATCATCTACAACCTTTTTTCTTTTTCAATTATTATTATTATTATTTTTAAAAACACAGCCCACTTTAATGAAGGAATTAAAGGAATTCTATTAAGCAGTACTTCTGTTCAGAGAGTGAAACAGAGGGTGTGGTAGTTATTTTATGACATATGCATAGTCTTTCACATTACTGAGGATCATAGTAAAAATAAAGGGAATATATAAATCCGATTTTGTGCACTTTAGGAGAACAATGATTTACTGTTGTGCTCATCAATATACACACCCCTCGCAGAATCTGCTAAATGATAATAATAAAAATAAAAATAAAAATAAGAGGGATCATTAAAAAATTGCATTTTGTTTTTTATTTAGTGCTGCCCTGAATAAGCTATTTCACATAACAGATGTTTACATCTAGTCCACAAGACACAATAATACAAACGAATTTACACAATTTACACAAACGAACCAGTTCAAAAGTTTGCATACGCTTGATTCTTAATACTGTGTGTGGATGATCAATGACTGTGTTTATGTTTTGTGATAGTTGTTCACGAGTCCCTTGTTTGTCCTGAGCAGTTAAACTGCCCACTGTTCTTCAGAAAAATCCTCCAGGTCCTGCACATTCTTTGCTTTTCCAGCATCTTCTGCATATTTCACCCCTTTCCAACAGCGACTATATGATTTTGAGATCCATCTTTTCACACTTGGGACAATTGTGGGATTCGTACACAACTATTACAAAAAGTGCAAACATTCACTGATGCTCAAGAAAGCAATACGATACATTAAGAACTAGGGGGTGTAAACTTTTAAACAGGGGGATTGGTGTAATTTGTTATTATTTTGTTTAAAGATCTTATGTTTTTCATTTAGTACTGTTCTTCAGAAGCTACATATGATATTTACATGTTTCCCAGAAGACAAAATAATAACAAATTACACCGATCATCCTGTTCAAAAGTTTACACCCCCCAAAGCTCTTAATGTATTGTGTTGCTTTCTAATAATGTGAGACTCCTGGCCTAAATTTTTGGCACTGACTGGCCTGTTACATGGGGATCATTTGTCCACCCATTGAAACAGCACTGGTTGTTCAACAACTTAAGTTTGAGACAGTAATATAGAAGGCTGCTTCAGTCTGGCCTCAGGCAAGTAAGTAATGCAATTAATGTATGTAATATTCATTCTTTCAGCTGCAGTAACCTCTTTGTCTTGGTCAGTGTTGGAGAATAAAGGATATGAGAGCTACCATGCTGCCATATTGTAAGTAGCAGACTTAAATACTAAAAGTATGATTCCAATATTTACCAATGCTTTAAAATATACTAGAAAAATGCAATTGTAAGGCTGTTTGAGACTGTTGCCTCAACAAATGAAACATTGTAACCTTAATGCAAGTCTAAATCAGTCCTCTAGACTATATTTAAATAAATATCATTACAGCCCATGGATAGCTTATGTTTATTTAACATACAATTTAATGTCCATTGTGTTGTATGGATGAAATGACATGGTTGGGACATTGTGAAGGTGTGGGCAGCAGGTGGTGGTTGGTATAGTGGGTTGCTTTAATAATAGGTCTCCTTTTCCACCCAGCCTGAGAAGAGAAACAGCATTTTTTTTAATAATGTGATGAAAAGAGCAAATTATACACTTGCATATGCATAACATGTATAATATTCCATCCAAAATCAGAAGTATGGAAGGTGATTTATATTACAATTTGAAACTTTGCACAGTATAGTCCAGTACAGTGTGGTGATGTGGTGCGTTAACACATCTACCATTCCTCTTAGTTAATCAAGTTAAATCAGGAAATTACCAAACTGTACTGACACTCCAAGACTAAAATTTGGATCCCTGACCTAAATTGTATGAGTAACAATACTATTACTAAACAACTGTCTGAGGTCATAAAACAAACCCAAAAATAATACATAAGAAAAAAGCTTAAGTACTGACAAATGATGCTGTGGCAAATATATTCTCTGCATTTTTATTACTACTTGTGGTGAAGAGTAACTTTGTATTAAGAAGTAGTTGGGTGAGAATTAATACATTATACAAAAGATGTGGTAAGAGATATAAAATCATATAAACTCCACCTATTCCTGTAAAAAATTGGTTCTAATGATAGTACAGTGAGCACTGATGGGGATTGACTGGGGGTTCCCAAGAAACAATAATAATATTGGCATGATTTTGAAACAAACTGGATTTGAAAGTGACTTGGCAGACTCCAAAGTGTTAAACTCCACCCACATTAGTGCAGAAAATGAAAAAACAAGTAGAAGTCACTAATTTGTATTCCAGAAATACCCTTGAAATACACTCACCGGTCACTTTAACAGGAACACCTGTACACCTGCTCTTTTTTACAGTTATCTAATCAATAAATCATGTGGCAGCAGCACAGTGCATAAAATCATGCAGATACAGGTCAAGAGCTTCAGTTAATGTTCACATCAAACATCACAATGGGGAAAAGGTGTGATTTCTGTGACTTTGATCATGGCTTGGATGTTAGTGCCAGATGGGGTGGATTGAGTATTTCATACACTGCTGATCTCCTGGGATTTTCACACACAGCAGTTTCTAGAGTTTATACAGAATGTTGAGACAAACAAAAACATCCTGTATGCAGAGGGTCTATGGGGTGAAATGCATTGCTGATGAGAGAGATCAGAGAAAAATGACCAGACTAGTTTGGGTTAACAGAAAGTCTGCAGTAACCCAAATAATCAATCTTTATAACCATGGTGAGCAGAAAAGCATCTCAGAATGCACAACACATCAAAATTGAGGTGGATGAACTACAACAGCAGACAACATCAGGTTCCACTCCTGTCAGCCAAGAACAAGAATCTGAGGCTATCATGGCCACAGACTCACCCATGCTGATATGCTTTTGTACTATATACTTCCTGGCAGCTCGAACCAATCTGGCCTTTTTCCTCTGATCTCTCTTATCAACAAGACATTTCCACCCACAGAACTGTCAGTGTATCTGCATGATTTTATGCATTGTCCTGCTGTCAAATGATTGGCTGATTAGGTAACTACATGAATATGCAGATGTACAAGTATTCATAATAAAGTGGACTGTGAGTGTATACTTCAAAAAGCAAGGAAGCTAGTGAAGAAAGACTATATTCATATAAATCCTACAAACATTCAACCACTCATACATGAGATATATTGAGAAAAATCTCGGACGGATGCATAGATAGATATCCTAAAAAATAAAGACTAATGCCAAATTTTGTATTACAACCTTAATAATTTTACTGTTAATCATCCACACCCATTTAACAGTTTCCTCTGCAACTGTATTAGAATGTATGGTTTCTGCCTGAAACTCACTGCAAATTTTTTATTTAAAAAAAAAATTGTATAGTTGAGAAAATAGAAACTTTCAAGGCTCTGCTGCATAACAGAAAATGAGTTTTAATTTCAGTTCCACATCAGAAAACAGAGGTTAGTTAGTTCTGGAACAGTAAAACACAAAATTCTTAATATGTATGTATGATGTCGATGAAAACATCTGTTAGGCCACATTAGACATTATGCGCAGATGTTTGACAACTTTTGCTATTAACTATTTTGCACATTATGCTAATAGTTACATTACATTAGAAGTCCTTTCTGATTTGAATGTACTGTATTGTACTACGGTTTTATTTTTTTAGCTTTTTAGATTAGATAAAAAATATGTGCCAAATGCATCCCTGAACAAGTTTGAGCCTAGGAATTTTGTGGACAGTGTTACTTATTAAAACTTCTTGGTAATATTAACTTTTTGTCACACAACCATAGCAATGTTAACTTTTTCAAACATCGTACTTCTAAGCTAATTTGAACACAGTTACTTGAACATGTTAATTTATACTTTATTTATGCTTTTATTTATAATTTTATTTATTATTTATAATTTATTTATATTTCCCTTTCAATTTCACACTGTATGAAGCCTAGAATGGTAGAAACTCACCACATCTTTTGAAACCCATAAAACAAAGTGAATTTTTAAAAATCCTCTCACATAGCATTGTTGAGCACCTTACTACTCTATTAGCTAAGTAAGAACTGCTTGACTTGGCTTGCACATGAACAACACATATCAACACAAAGACCCATCTTGTCAGTGAACACCACTAATTATACTTTTATCAGTACTTTGGTAAGCTATAGTTTTGTTGAAGCAAAGAAAATACCCACACAAATACAATAGGCAACATACCTCCTGGATTTCGCCTGAGAAGGTATCTTCTTGTTTCATCATAGAAGAAAATGAGGAGTGAATATGGTAAAGCGCATAATAACCACCATGGTCTGTGAAGGTAAAAGTATATATATATTTACATTTTTAAGTGTTTTGTACAGAAAAAGCTTGTAATATAACCATATGGGTACACAACATCCGGTAGTAATAAATAATAATGCAATAATGGGATTTGTTATACATTTGTTAGAATATATATGATATAAATACACAGTGGAGATGTCAAATGTGGACCTTTTGTCCAGAACTCAGAAACATCAACATAGAGAATCAAAGTGTAGTTTTACACAGAACTTCCAAATAGAAATTTTGTACAGTTCTTTTTAAAGTGGGTGAAGTGAAGATTTTTTCAACAACTTACTTCAGTGGATACATTCTAAGAGCGACATCCATTCCTGGACAGTAGGATAAGAAGGCTGCAAGTGCTGTCTCCTCGAAAATACCGAAGATGAGGACTTTGTTCTTCCTTAGGGGAAGAACATACACAGTTTCTCTGATTGCATGTCCTAGGGGTTTTGTTTTTGAAAAGTGAGTCATTTATTTACATACCTCATACCCTGCTGCACAATGGAATTAACCCTGGTCTTACAGATGATCAAGTCTGCCACCTGCACTACGACAATACTGACAAAGAATGCAGTGTGGCATGTGTACTCCAGAATTTTTCTGCTCTCATATGTCTGCAGCATAGAATGTGAATTAGAAACAATTAAAGTTTTGTTTGTTTATTCATTTATCTTTGTAACATATACCCATTGCTGGCCATAGTCATCCTCCAGATCATTATAATTTCTACTGTCCCAGTCAACACGCAGTCCTGTCAGAGTTAGTGGCATGAATCCATTCTCAGCAAGGACGACAAAGTACGTAAAGAAACCTGCTGCTGCCTGCATCATTCCTAGTAAAGAGGAGAAAGACATGATGAAAATGGAATAAAAAAAAGTTCTACAATTTTCTAAAGATCATGCATTGTGAAATAAATACATTCTTACCAATCTGACCATAAGCCATACTGATGAGCCTTTCATTCACCAGTTTGTCTGTTTTGGCATTTCTGGGTTGCCTCTTCATGATATCACTCTCAGCAGCCTCATAGGCCAAAGAAATAGCAGGCACCTGGACAAGTTTACATCACAAAAACATCGCATATAACTCAAAATTCAGATATGATGGTTGTTAATTCTGTTAAGATGGTTTGTTGCTGAGGACTTACCATATCAGTTCCTAGATCAATACATAAAATAGTGACCGTGCCCAGAGCGAGAGGAATGCCCGCAATAACAAAGAAGAGGAAGGGTGACATCTCAGGGATTTTACTTGTCAACGTGTATGCAATGGATTTCTTCAAGTTGTCAAAGATCAGTCGGCCTGATATGATAATTATACTTGAATTAGAAGAGCTGAAATGTGCAGACAACTATGGAAATTCAATTTCAGCAACACCTTGTACCTTCTTCTACTCCAGTAACAATAGAAGCAAAGTTGTCATCCAGGAGAATCATATCAGCAGCCTGTTTGGAGACATCAGACCCAGCAATACCCATTGCTACACCAATGTCAGCCTTCTTCAGAGCAGGAGAATCATTAACACCATCACCAGTCACAGCCACAATGGCACCCTATTGATAGAATAACATATAATCCCACATTAAATTTTGATACTGCCTTGTCCCAAACATTTAAATATTACATGCCATAAGCAATGTAGGAATGTACACAAATGTAAAATGTGATTCTTAACCTAAATAAAACCAAACACTTCAAACTTATATTCATTAACGTATTTCATCAAAAATAGTGGATCATTGTACCTGTCGCTGGAATCCTTCCACAATGATGAGTTTTTGCTGAGGAGAAGTTCTGGCAAAAACAATCTCAGTGTGGTATTTAAGGATGTCATCCAACTGCTCTGGTCTCATGTCCTTCAACTCTCCACCATGAACAACACAGGCCTTTGCCTCTCTACATAGAAGTTTGAAATTTAGTAACTCTATGACAACCCCGGTAATTAACTTTCAAAATAATAATAATAAAAAAATGTTCCACTTCACCTGGGGTTGACCTCTTCAATGGAAATGTTCAGACGAGCAGCAATGTCTTCCACAGTTTCATTGCCTTCAGAGATGATACCCACACCTTTAGCAATAGCTTTAGCTGTGATTGGATGATCTCCTGTAACCATGATGACCTGGAAACACGGCAAATATTTAAATATGTGACAGTGATCATTTAATTACATTTTTATGGTGTCATGGATAGTACATTTACATGAATTAAAAAGTTTACCTTGATTCCTGCACTCCTGCACTTAGCTACAGCATCAGGTACAGCAGCACGAGGAGGATCAATCATAGACATGAGGCCAAGAAAGCATAGATTCTCAGTAGGGAAGTTCACTGTCTCTGTGTCAAATGCAAATCCTTCAGGAAACTGATCATCAGGGAGATTGAAATGGCAGAATCCTGCAAGATGGAGTGTAAAATGTTAACTTTTTCAATTGGTCATAAACATGGAATCCATGGAATTACATGAATTTTGACTTTTAGCTGTAAGTTGGTGGGTCTGGGTCATACAGGGTCATGTCTACATAAATTTACAATAAAAGATACCTAGAACTCTTTCTCCAAGACCTCCTAGTTTCATATATGCATTCTGGAAAGCATCCTTCATTTCATCATCAAGAGGTTGCTCTTTCCCTTCAATCATAATAGTTGAGCACCGATCTAAGATCCTCTCAGGTGCACCTTTCATTAAAAGCAAGTTCTTGGTTTCTGAGGCATTTGAGTTCTTGTGGATTGAAAGCTAACAAAAGACAAATCAGATGTTGTTAGGACTATCAAACAATAAACCAAACAAATAAACAAACAAACAGCAATCAAAAAAAGAGGTACCTGATATTTGTTGGTGGAATTGAAAGGGATCTCAGCCACTTTTGTGTATATGGCTCTTATATCCTTCACTGAACCACAGCAGAGCTCAATACACTTCAGCAGGGCAGACTCTGATGCATCTCCTGCAGTATTTCTCTGGAAGGGTACACAATAGTATTCATTTACAAGTACTGACAGTTCAAGTAATTTGAACTGCCAAATTACTCAAGCTCATTTCATAAATATCAATATATTTATCATAGACTTAACATGCAAAATACACCATCACTTTGAAATGAGATAATCAAGCTCCCAAGGGGCACAGAAGAAATTTTTTATCCTCTCTTGACTACCTGCTACAGATTGCAGGGAGTCAATCCCTTGCAATCTCCTGACACAGGCATCCATGGCTGGGAGACACACTCATGCCCATCAATTTGACCTTATATGCACTCCTGGTTTGGACAGTGTTTCGGCTGTAATTGGCATATTGGCATATCAGATGGTGAGCTTATTCAATTTAGTACCGGTTTTATTCTCCCTCTAAATCCAAATATCTCATTATAACCACTCCTTTCAAAAAGCCTACATGCACCCTTTAAAACTCAATTTTGTTCTCTTTTACTCTTCCTGACCTAATGGGAATGAGAATCACTGGTTGTTGGCTTGTGAGGCTACATAAGAAAGCTTTGACAATCGGTTATCAATAATGCACAGTGCAGGCTAAAAGCTGTTTTTATTACCATTAACAATATTTTCATATCCCATAACTGCTGTGCAACTAGTTTTTTCACTTTTTGAAGCTGCCATCTTTCTTTCTGCTATGTTCCCATAATCCATGCTGTGTTTTAGAGTTACTGAAGAAATCAAACAGGTTGTCATGGCACTTAGGCCCAGCCCCGACACCACTCCTCAAAAACTGCCTTTCAATATACCATTATCCAACTACTCCTATCTCAGTTATGTCTTGTTTTATGAGATATTTTTAAATGATGATTATTTTTTATTTGCTATTTGTTACTTGCTTATTGTTGGTCACTCTAATGCAACCTTAAGTTTGAGAGAGACATTATATGACTGAAATCTATTATGGGATTTGTTGCTGTGCTCAGTAATGAAATATTAGTTCACTTTTGATTATTGCAGGTACAGCAAACAAATGGTTGTTAATACTGCTAGTCTAAAAAAATTTTAAAAGTGATAATTCCTACCTTAAGGATAGGAACATTGGCTTGATCTGCAAGGAAGACTGCACGGTTGCACACGCCAGCTACACGAGCAAGAGCAGACCAAGTGGGAGAGCTTCTGTCAAAAGCAGTACCACTTTGGTTCTCTGTGGTATCGGCTTCATGAATCTGGTTGTCGAACCACATATGAGCCACAGTCATACGGTTCTGGGTCAGAGTTCCTGTCTTGTCTGAGCAAATAGTGGAGGTAGAGCCAAGAGTCTCCACTGCTTCAAGATTTTTCACCAAACAGTTCTTCTTCGCCATACGTTTGGCAGTTAAAGTCAGACACACCTGCAATGTGAAAATAATATTTTTGATAAAGGCCATGTCAATATTCAGTTACAATATTTATCAGTCTGATTCTGCTAACATAACATAACAATGAAAGGCTTACAGTTACTGTAGCAAGCAGACCCTCAGGCACATTGGCAACAATGATTCCAATTAGAAAGATGACAGCTTCCAACCAGCCATATCCAAGAATGAGAGACAGGGTGCAAAATGTGACACCCAGAAACACAGCCACAGCAGTGATAATATGAATAAAGTGCTCTATCTCTATGGCAATTGGGGTCTTTCCCACCTCGAGGATTGAGGCCAGTGTAGCAATTCGACCCATCACAGTGCGATCACCAGTGTTAATGACAATACCTGTGGCAGAACCTTAAAAAGAAATGTGCATTTCATTGAAATTTGGTAATTAATCTCAGTTTCCTTTTTATTGGTAACAAGTAGAATAAATTCATTGCAATTACATTTGATTAGTTTAGTACTTTAAACAATACACATTGTCACAATATGGCTTTTAAAAAAATCCAGATGTAGACTCCCTAATGACCAAGTCAGCAGTAACATTGGCAAGGAAAAACTCTCTGAGACTACATTAGGAAGAAACCATGAGAGGAAAAATAGCTTTATGCATATAGCTTTATACCATGCATAAGGATTGATTTTTTATTTTATTAGCTGTGTTCATTATTTTACATATTGAATGGCTAAGCATTTCATTGAACAACTTTCTATATATGTTAATATATTTTTATTAATTTATGAGATTTTGTTGCTACCTTCAACACAGTTTGTTGAAAAGAACACAATATTCCTTGTCTCCAGTGGATTATCATGGGAGAATTCAGAAGTACGAGGTTGAGGTTCAGATTCTCCAGTAAGGGAGGAG
Source organism: Stegophilus panzeri (assembly GCA_024331685.1). NCBI lineage: Eukaryota > Metazoa > Chordata > Actinopteri > Siluriformes > Trichomycteridae > Stegophilus > Stegophilus panzeri. Next base: position 5,038,618 of record JANDJT010000154.1, on the reverse strand, counting down.
TTGTCCACCTAAGAAAATTTCTCACTTGTTTAGAAAATTCACAAATGTTGTTTTTTTAAAAAAATAAAAATAATTAAAATATTTGAGAAATGTAGTATGTAACTGTAACGGAAGACTCAAATATTACAAAGTATAAATTCAAACATTTTGATAAGTGAAATACAATGAAAATGTTAATTTTCATTCACAATAATTAGCTATTTACTGAAGCATTTGTTATTTACTTATTTCATAGGCTGTTGAGAATCTTACCTTGCATCCATGTGCAGCGATAATACGCAGATCAGCAGGGATTCGATCTCCACCCTTGATCTCCACCAGGTCACCAACAACCACATCCTCAGCTTTGATGTCCTTCTTTTCTCCATCACGAATTACTAGTGCTTGCTATGTAGTATATATGAAATGAAACCATGTCAAAAATCATTACATTTCCAATAATATTTTATATCTCTATTTGAATACCTGTGGGACAAGATTCTTGAAGGAATCCATAATTTTTGAGCTTTTAGACTCTTGGTAATATGAAAAACCTCCAGTGATCAACACCACTGCAGCCAGAACAATACCTAGGTACAACTGAAGAAAACAGCAGAAGTTATTACAAGATTTACATTACATGTAGTTACTACACCTTACATAAGCTCTGTACAAAACTTTAATATTTAAAATGAAAGAAATAAAATGTGTTACATTATCATTTGTTGGTTCACTCTCTGTATTCATCTGAACAGTAAAAGCCAAAAAACAAAGAAAAGCTCCAATCCACAGTAATGTACAGAATCCACCAAAGAGCTGTCTGCAGAACTTGATCCACTCTGGGGTTGTAGGAGGAGGCGTCAGAGAGTTGGGTCCATCACGTTCTAGGATCTGCTTTGCACAGGAACTGGACAAACCCTTACAATAATCATGACAGTAATATTAGAGTTTTATCTAAAATTTCTTTTTACAGTTCTGATCTTATTTAAGAATATATGCATACTTAATGATATGTACAGTGTATTTTTGTTATGCATACCCTATTAAGATCAGTGCCATATTTTTGGTGGAGTTCATCCAAAGTCAGCCTGTGATCATTCTGCAAATGAGCAGTACACCTTAAATATGAAACCGATGACGAAACCCCCCCCCAAAAAAAAACCCATGCAAATCGTGTAAAGTATGTCGGTGGTAAAATACACAAGTCTTACCAGATCCAGTTCTTTCTTCAGATCATCCCTGTTCTGGTCTTTATTGTACTTTTTGCCCCCACCCTCAGTGTTAGCAGCCACTTTGTATTTGTCATTCCCCCTCTGTGTTAAAAAATAAACAACAGACTAAGTAAAAAGTATATTATACACTCTTAAGCTTCCCCTTAAAGATTTTTAAGTTGTCTCTCTGGGGAACATTTCATAGAAGTATCATAAGCGGTTATCATAAAGTATCATAAAGAGCTCCTGCTAGACCCCTTTTGGAAGCAAAGAACTCTTATTTCTCCAATAAATATTTTTAAAAATCCTTTACGAGTCCAGTTTGGTTCTAAGAGTATAACTATAAGAACATACAAAAAGTGTAGTTAATATAGTAAAAAATATTTTAAAATTGGCTACAGTTAACTCACTCCCAGTCCCATTTTCCCCCTTATTTTATTCAAATTTAGCAGTTGTCCTTCTGCCCACCAGTCCTCTTGTCTGTGTGCAGATGCAGCAGAAATTCTGCATCATTACATCAGGATCTTTATACTCCTCCCTTTCACCTGTCTAGTGGGTGTGGTTTGGGTAAAACCTACATAGGGGTAGGAAATTGTCTACCTCACAATGTCTACATGACAACAAAACAAACAAAAATATTCCCTCAACATCTAAAATGTTTGTGGAAAAGTTTTTTAATTATTTGCGATACACATTGTTCCTATACAGGTAGATGACTTTTAAATTATTCCTAAACATGTTGTTCCTGTTATTGTAGTCTATAATAACTTTGTGAGGAATATGAGCAAGCACAGTTATCTCCAACAACTAGCAAAAGGCTGAATTCTTTAACTTTAATTAATTTGTGTAAGACAGGTGGGTGTTGTATTCTAGTGTCAAAATAAAGTAAACTAATTCCTTTAAAATAGAATTAGTTAATATGTATGTAAGTTTTTTTTGTTTTGTTTTTTAAACATGCCCAATGAGGCAAAGAAATGAAGGTTATTTCTTAATCTTTGCTAAAGGTACAATATGGAATGTGGAATACAATTATTTGTTTAGACTATAAGGTCTATGGATAATTTTTTCTCATTATGTATGAGTAGGCAAAGTTGAAACCACATGAACGCCTCCCTCACAGCTCCAGGGTCCCTGGTTCAATATAACAGCCTGGGTTACTGTCTGTGTGGAATTTTACATGCTCTCCCCATGTCCATTTCAGTGGTGGTATATGGATTGGCTACTCTAGCCTTTGGCCTTTAGACCCTGCATCCGTTATAATGGACTGCACAGTATTTAGGGATTGTTTTTCTTTAAAATACCTAAATTAAGGCAAAGTTTACTAATTGGTTGTTAGAGACTACTGGTCAACCTATCAGAGTCAAACATTTCTGTACTGAGTGTCACATGAAAAACTTGCACCATTTTTAAGAGAAGCATGGCAGATGTAGTAAAGAGACAGAAGAGTAAAGATTTTTCACAACTTCTTTATACATGTTTTTACAAATTGATCCCTACTTAAAATACTATGAAAATAATAACTAAGGGTGAATTTAATAATTTTTACTATTAATTATTTAGTCTTGTAAATACTGAACACAGGTTTTTTTTGTTTTTTTTTTGACCATGTCCACTGCAGTGGACATTATGTCTTAACTGATGTCCCTTAACATTTGCATAAATGTAAAGATATACAATGTTAGTAATGCTAACAATTACAGTGTTTTTATGATATTTATGAACACAAAATGTTCACATGGAATACATGTTTGTATTTAGGCCACAAAGCATTAGAGATCCTAGAATGTTTGGCAGACAGAAATCTGTCTGAAATTGAATCGCTGAAACAGATGAAAATTGTTTTGAAAAACAACAATTCATATTTGTATTTAAATTTAAAGTCATATAATCATGATTATGAATATGAACATAAGCCACAAATAACTAAATAATAAGAAATTATAACAAATGTATAAAACATAATAATAATAATAACAATAATAATAATAATAACAATAATGATGATAATAATAATAATAATAATAATAATAATAATAATAATAATAATAATAACCACCACCACCATCATCATCATAACAACAACAACAACAACAATATCAACAACAACAACAACAACAACAACAACAATAATAATAATAATAATAATAATAATAATAATAATAAAAATAATAATAATAATAACCACCACCACCATCATCATCATCATCATAACAACAACAACAACAACAACAAAAACAACAACAACAATAATAATAATAATAATAATAATAATAATAATAATAATAATAATAATGACAATTAAGAAATGATCTCTGGGAGTTAATTTGTGCCTCCTTCCTGAACAATGCAGTGTTTGTGCAGTACCAATATTTTTATATTTGTATAGCATTGTTTGGAAAATTCTTGTGGTAACTTGTGGGGGTCCACAATTTTTTTGAGGTCTTGGCTGAGTTGCTTGGATTTTCCCATGGTATCAATGGCAAAAAGGCACTGTCTCTAAACGTATTCCTTTTTAAAGCCACAGGTGCACTCCCAATTTACTCCTAATTATGTCAATTAGTAAAGCAAAAGCTTCTAGAAGTCATTCATATGAATTCCTGGAATCTTCCATACTGTTTAAAGAGACAGTCAACTTGGTGTATGTAAACGTTTGACCCACTGGAATTCTGGTCTAATTAATTAAAGCTGAAATAAATCTGTCTCTAATTGATTGTTTTTAAATGACTGGTGTGAACAAAGTAGATGCTCTAATTGACTTGCCAAAAGAAATATATAGTAACATGAAATGTGTGGAGTTATGAAAAACTAAGGTTCAATATCTTTACTTGAGGTACATATGAACCCTTTGCCTTAGCTCACTGCACTTCATACAAAATGTCCAGTCTTGCTGTTTCATGTGGTTTTTCTACTGTTCCTATTGTTGCTTTAACTGTTTTGTTTGCAAAGTTTTTATTTTTATTTTTACGGAGTGTTAGCCTACAGAGTATAAATTAAGAAATACAACAGAAAATATAACTCCAGAAGAAAGAATGTTATATTTTGTTGACAAAAAAGAAGCTAAAAGAGACCTTTCTGCACTGTAAAATATTAGCTGAAGAAAATATAAATGCAGATGATAGCTTTTTCAGGCTTATTTGTCAAAAGTTTAAGTATAAAAAAGCACATTTAAATGTTTTCTTGTGCCTAGAATGTGAATCAGGTCTGAAAGGGCTAAATTGTTCCTAGGTATGAATGAGTGTGTGAATTAGTGTGTGTATTGTGCCCTGCAATAAACTAGCATCCCGTGCAAAATGTATCCTTGTGTGTGTCCGGGATAGACTCCGGATCCAACACAACCCAGTTACTAAAGATGAATGGATGAATGCATTTTTTTAATGTGAAAATATTTACCACAATGACAATGAGGCATGACACAAATGCACAAAATAAAAGGAAATATGAAAATAATGTTAAATAATATATACCACATTACCACAACACAAGTTTGCGGATAAACTTGGCTTTGTATACGATACACATCCACAATGTGGGCAAAATATTCATCAGAATTTTCCAAGCATTTCAGCCAGAGAATGAGCTTTTCCATGATTCTGTTGACACAATTTCATTTTCACAGAACTTGGCCTGGAACTCCCAGAACTTGTGGATTTGCCTTCCAGAAACAGAATTTTTCAGTTAACCCATATTGAAAACTGTATCTATTCTAGTCAGGTGTCCTGGTGAAAATAATATTCTAGATATTAAGCGTTTACTTTCTTTGTTTTAAAACATTGGATCCCACTATACATGTATGAGCCCATCAGTGTTTATTTTAATCAGGGATTGACACAAGAGATTATAGCTGGTGCACTTGTAACTTTCCAGTAGTGTCTGGTAAACTGAAGACGCTTGAGTTTGTTTTTGGATGAGAGTAGAGGCTTTTTTCTTGAAACCCTTCCAAACAA
>JANDJT010000154.1:4998831-5022372 GCA_024331685.1 Stegophilus panzeri | reverse complement strand
ACTCACTACTTTACATTGTAGCAAAGTGTCATTTCTTCAGTGTTGTCACATGAAAAGATATAATCAAATATTTACATAAATGTGAGGGGTGTACTCACTTTTGTGAGATACTGTATATAGCTGCAAGCAGCAATTAAGGGGACCAAGCACTTTGTGGCCCCAAAACAATGGTGGAAGCCCAGAAGCCATTGGGACTATCACCACTTGTTCCCAAAGACATACACTAAATTTAAAGGCAAAGCATTAAACGATTGATTAGCTTGATATCAAGATGAGATATTGCCTCACTTACTGTTTTTGGTAGCCCTTCCAAGTTGCAAATGAACTCAAAGCTTATTTGTTAATTTTAGGTCATGTTACTAAAGACATGTGACAAATTTACAACCTCAAATCCTTTTTTATGGCTTAGCCATCAAATTTGTTTCCTGGTTATGGACAAAACATCCTGCAAATCAAAAATACAAGAAACAATATTTGTTTGGATTGGGCTGCAATATAATACTGTGATACAAATTTTGTGCTAATTGGACAAATTCAAATTCTTTACATCAACATCAGTCAGCAGCTTCCAAGAAACTACTAGAAAATGTCATGAAAATAGTCATGATTTGGTTTTACATGATTTAGGCTCCAAAATTATGAGCAGTTTTACTAATTTGTGAATTATATCACCCCATAGTGGGTATTTAGACAAAACATCTTGGAGTCCCTTATTACAAGGTCCTTTACTCACATCCAACTTAGCTTTGGTCTGAAAAATTGACACCTTTGCTGAGATATGGCTTCACTTCCTGTTTGGTGACTTTGCTTACAAATTTGTTTGGCCTTTATGGATGAAACACTCCTCCAAACAAGAAGCTGACAAAAAAGTGTTATTCTGGTCTGTCTCCTGATGCTGTCTTCAACATTTTATGGTAATTGGAGAAAATTTGTAGGAAACGAAGCAAAAAAAAAAGTTTTTGGAAAAATAAAAAATGACTTTTTGTTTGACAAATCAAAATTCAATACATCATCAACATTCTCAACACTCAGCACATTCAGGGGAATCATGAGAAACAAGAATCTCGATTGGATGTTTACCATTTCAAAAGTTATAAGAAATTTTATGAATTTGTGAATTATAGCGCCACATAGTAGTGAATTTAGACATAACTTGTTTGAGTCCCTTAGGATGCGGTCTCTCATTTATCTCCCAAGTTTGGTCAAGATTCATTACACTGTTGCTGAGATGCTCTTACTTCCAATTTGATGGCTTCACCATGAAATACATTTGTGTGTTTTGTTTGAACCATTTATCATATCACAAATCCGAGAAACAAGTTTTGTTTGGGTTGGTCTCCTATTGTGCTCTTCAAAAATTCATGATTATTGAACACAAATTGTAGGAGAAGAAGTGAACATAATTTTTTTTGTTAAAATGAAAAAATGTATGAAGTTTGGGCAAAATATGTTGCATTGTTGTTGAGATATGCCGTCACTTCCCATCTGGTGACTTAGTCTGGTGACTACTGTCAAATTCGTTTGCATGTTCTGGATGAATCCTCCCATATATGAAAAAATCTCACAATTTTATGATCCAAATTTGGGGATGAATGGACAAATTTTGTAGGAGAACAAAATAAACCTTGTTTTTGAAAAAATCAAATATGGCAGAAGTTAATGCTGTGGTGTCTGTTTAATTTGGCTTCACCCAAAGAATCACAGGAAAGTGGAATCATGTTTCCTTAATAGTGCGTTGCATGGTTCTTTACTGTAAACATCTGTCCATATTTGCTCTATTGATGATGCTACAGGGCTTGTGTGGCTTACACTTAAATTGCTGTGAAGGTAGGTGAGACTGTCCTCTAACACTGTACTAAATTTGATAAAAATGTGTATGAAGTGTTCTATAGGCTGCCATAGTCTTCCATGTGGAATAATAATAATTTAAAATAAATAAAATAGTAGTAGTAGTAGTAGTAGTAGTAGTAGTAGTAATAACTTCTTACCATGTCCGTTCCCAAGTCAATACAAAGTATAGTGACAGTGCCAAGCGGGAGAGGAATGCCAGCTATGATGAAGAGGAGGAAGGGGGTAATCTCAGGAATGTTACTGGTTAAGGTGTAAGCAATTGATTTCTTCAAGTTGTCAAAGATGAGACGACCTAGAGAGAGAATTATATTTACGTTACTTATTTGGCTTAACTCAAACCAAACTTGAAAAACATGCAGTTATGTTTTTTAACCTTCTTCTACTCCAGTAACAATAGAAGCAAAGTTATCATCCAGGAGAATCATATCAGCAGCCTGTTTGGAGACATCAGACCCAGCAATACCCATTGCTACACCAATATCAGCCTTCTTCAGAGCAGGAGAATCATTAACACCATCACCAGTCACAGCCACAATAGCACCCTGTCAGCAAATAATGTAAAGATATTTACTGAAACTCTCACTTTATTAAAAGAATTATTAAAACTAAAAATAGTTCATACCTGTCTCTGGCAACCTTCCACAATAATCAGTTTTTGCTGAGGAGACGTTCTGGCAAACACAATCTCAGTGTGGTGTTTTAAGACATCATCCAGCTGCTCTGGTGTCATGTCCTTTAACTCTGCACCATGGACCACACAGGCCTTTGCCTCTCTGCAAAAATGTCTGGAGTTAGTCTGGTGTCTTTTTACTTGTTTTACTTGCATGCTGCATTGTGTTTATGTATGTTGTAATATGTTTTAGCATGTATTTATATGTTTAGACATGTCCTTTAATGTGTCGATTGTGTCTTGTATTAAGCCCTATTGCTAATTACCCCTTTTGGGATTAATAAAGTTGTAAGCTCAACTAAACTAATGTCAGTCAAATTGACTCTTTCAGTGAAACTATGCAGTCCATATTTATTAATGAAACTTACTAGAGTCTCTAGCGAATGCTTGAGGCCCTACTTAAATTATTACTGAGGCACCACTGCATAGCCTATTTCATAATAGACATTTCTTAGAGCAAATGAAAAATTCCAGGTAACCTGGGGTTGACGTCTCCAACAGGGATGTTCTGACGAGCAGCAATGTCTTCCACAGTTTCATTGCCTTCAGAGATGATACCCACACCTTTAGCAATGGCTTTTGCTGTAATTGGATGATCTCCTGTAACCATGATAACCTGGAAAGAATATTTGAATATGAGACAATGATAATCTAATTACATTCTTACAAGGTGTCCCGTGTAGAACTTTTACATAAACTAGTTTACCTTGATTCCTGCACTCCTGCACTTAGCTACAGCGTCAGGTACTGCGGCACGGGGAGGATCAATCATAGACATGAGGCCAAGAAAGCATAGATTCTCAGTAGTGAAATTTACTTCCTCTGTGTCAAATGCAAAGCCCTCAGGGAATTGATTATCAGGAAGACTGAAATGGCAGAAACCTGGAATGTAAATAATGGCACAGTGTATAAAACATACCAGTCAACCTACTATCAAAATATCAAGTTGTCTATTTTGCACCTGTGTATTCAATTACATTTTCTCACCTAATACCCTTTCTCCAAGGCTCCCAAGCTTCACATAGACATGATGGAAAGCATCTTTCATCTGTTCATCCAAGGGTTGCTCTTTGCCATGAATCATAATGGTTGAGCACCTGTACAGAATGCTCTCAGGGGCTCCTTTCATTACTAATATGTGGTCAGTCTCTGAGGAGTTGGGGTTCTTGTGGACTGAGAGCTTATGTATGACAGTTAAACTTCTGTTAGGGTTAACAATAGGCATCAAATAATCACATAAAAACTTTAAGGTTTAAGGTTAAACCTAAACACCTGGTATTTGTTGGTGGAGTTGAAGGGGATCTCAGCAAGCTTTGGATACTTGTCTCTCATTTCCTTCACTGAGCCACAGCAGAGCTCAATGCACTTTAACAGGGCAGACTCTGATGCATCACCAGCTGTATCTCTCTATAAGATAAGGAAATGCACAAAATAAGAAATGATGGGCATCTACTTGTTCCTTGGTGACATGGTGACAAATGACCTTGTACAGATGCAAAGGCACAGCTACTATATGCACAAGTAGTTATAAAAAGTTTGAAAAAAGAGACCAAAAATTGTTTAGGAAAGTAGTAGACCAAAGAACATTGAAAAAAAAAAAATGACTAAGAAACTTTAATAATTAAACAAACCTTAAGTATTGGAACTTTGCTCTGATCACCAAGGAAGACTGCACGGTTGCACAGGCCAGCTACACGAGCAAGAGCAGCCCAAGTGGGAGAGCTTCTGTCAAAAGAGGTTCCACTTTGGTCCTCTGTGGTATCTGCTTCATGAATCTGGTTGTCAAACCACATATGTGCCACAGTCATACGGTTTTGGGTCAGAGTTCCTGTCTTGTCTGAGCAAATAGTGGAGGTGGATCCAAGTGTTTCTACAGCTTCAAGATTCTTTACCAGACAGTTCTTCTTTGCCATACGCTTGGCAGTTAAAGTTAAACACACCTGTAAGAACATATATTTAAAATACTATTTAAAAAAATCTAAGTACTATTGGCCACATTCTTGGTTCTCGATTTTAATTTAAAAAACTGTCTTTATAAAGATTACTATGTTAACTTTGACTGAACAAGTTTATGTAGAACCATCATGGACATTTTTAGATACAGTACTTACAGTAACTGTGGCAAGGAGACCCTCAGGCACATTGGCAACGATGATTCCAATAAGGAAGATGACAGCTTCAAGCCATCCATATCCAAGAATAAGGGACAAGATGAAGAAGGACACACCCAGGAAAACAGCCACACCAGTAATAATGTGGATAAAGTGTTCAATCTCTTTGGCAATTGGTGTCTGTCCACCCTCAAGACTTGAGGCAAGAATAGCAATACGACCCATGACTGTGTGATCACCTGTGTTGATGACAATACCTTTGGCAGAACCTGAGAAATAATAATTTGTTTATTTAAATGTACATTTTATTAACAATCTTTTGTTTTATAAAGAACTTATTTTATAGTTCAAGTGTATATTTGTACCTTCCAGGCAATTTGTGGAAAAGAACACAATATTCCTTGTCTCTAGAGGGTTTTCATTTGAAAAATCAGGAGTACGAGTTTGCGGCTCAGATTCTCCAGTAAGAGAGGAATTGTCCACCTGCAAGGGCAAAAAATATGAGCAGTATTATTTTGTTACTTTTTTTGTTATTTTGATTTCTATTAGTTCAGACATTGACTTCTTCCAAGGTTTTTCCCCAGTGAAGGTTAACTTTCACAAGGAGACTAAACCAAATTATACTGTATGTGTTTGTCAGAAATCTAAATCACTCACTCACTCTCTCACTTTTAGTTACCACTTTATCCTTGTCATGGTCATGGTGGATCCTATCCTATCATGGGACAACAGTCCATTGCGGGGCATTATACACACATGCATTCACACACTCATTCACACTCTATCATAGCCAATCCACCTACTAGCATGCTTTTGGGAGGTGAGAGGAAAGCAGACATACCAGAGGAATCCAACATGAACATGGGGAGTACATGAACAAAAACTTCACACAGAAAGTAACCTGAGATCAGGATGGAAGCTCGGATCCTGGACCCTTGGCAATGCACTACCCAAGTCAAAAATCAATGGACTTAACTTTCTTTAAAATGTACTGTATGTGTTTTTTTTAAACTATATGGAAGAACTCTTGTCTTACCTTGCATCCATAAGCAGCAATAATGCGCAGATCAGCAGGAATTCTATCACCACCTTTGATTTCCACCAAGTCACCAACAACAACCTCTTCAGCGTTAATGCTTTTTCTCTCACCATCACGAATAACCAGAGCTTGCTATATAAGAAAAATGCAGTTAAATGAAGGCCGAGATGTAGACATTTTATAATCTTTGAAATAGCTTCTTTGTATTTTACATGGGGTACAAGATTCTTGAAGGAGTCCATGATCTTTGAGCTCTTAGCTTCTTGGTAGTATGAAAAGCACCCAGTAATCAACACCACTGTGGCCAGCACAATACCTAAGTACAGCTATAAAAAAGTAAATATTATTATTTGTTTAGAAAAAAAAAAAAAAAAAATCAATTAGTTATATAAACTAAAGGAAAATGAAAGTCTCTTACATTATCATTTTCTGGTTCATTATTAGTAGTAATCTGAATTGCAAAAGCCAAGAAACAAAGAAAAGCACCAATCCACAGTAGTGTACAGAATCCGCCAAAGAGCTGTTTACAGAATTTAACCCATTCTGGGGTGGTGGGAGGAGGCGTCAGTATGTTGGGTCCATCACGTTCAAGGATCTCCTTTGCTCGGGAACCAGACAAACCCTTCAACAATAGGAAAAAAACTTAATTTAGAAATTAGTTATTAATTAGTGTTTTTAGTTATTTGTTTTTAGACATCCAAACGATTAAGTTTCAATTTAAATTTAGTGAGATAAAAAATTATTTTGTAAAATATAGCATTAACAAATAGTTGTAGCACCACTATATTATGTCTTATTACTGTGACAAATGAAAGGAAAACCAACATGTCTTTTTAATGTGTTGGGCCACCAAAAGCCTCCAGTACAGTTTTAACGTGCCTTGCCAGAAACATATTATTTTCATCCTTATCAAACTGTTCATTGAGCTGTCATGCCCTGTGGTTGGGCAGTCTGTCATCCTGGAAGAGAACACTCCCATCAGCCTAGAAATGTTTAATCAAATAACTTTGTAATGATCCTTTCCACTAAGGATTGAAGTGGACCCAAACCATGCCAGTTAAATTCCCCAACAGCATAATGGAGCTACTGTTTTTATCTTTGTCACTGTATATTAGTCTTAATTATGTTTAAGATTAAATTACAAGGTATTATAATGAAGAATTTTAACAACAGGGTCTTCGGATATGTGAAATGTACACCAAAAGATTTATTTTTCAAATACATAATTTATGGCCACAAGAAACTAAACCAGGGTCACAGAATTGTTGTCTAATGTATGCACATAATTACCTTTTCCCTTTACAAAAATTTCTCTTGTAAGTTATCAAGTGCTAAAATTGTACTCTCCTCCATTGTACTACAGTTATGTCAAAATAGATATATTATTCTTTCTTGTAAAATAGATTCATTTTGTATTTCAAATGTATTTCTTTTACATTGGGGGAGATTTTTTTTTACTGTGAGTTAGTATACTCTGAGTTGTTATTTTATTTGCTTTATGCAACTTTATAAAAAGTTCATGACTCTAACAAGCATATTAAAGGTGCAGGGTTTCGCCATTGTAAAAAGGCTGTTTTGGCTCAAGTCACTATTTATTGTAAACCAGTTGCAGGACAACATTAGATTGCTTGGCTTCTAAGCATCCTATAAAAACTGCTCACAGAAGGCTATCCATTTTTGATAAAATTCTCACAGCATTCTGTCTCATAAATTTCCCACAATCCCACAAACGACTGAATTTCTCTCAACGACCAAATTTCATATGGCACGTTGATTCTTATGTTAAACTATGAAAAACATCTACTTAAACTGAACTGTAGTGAACCAAATGTCTGCTTGGTCACAACACAAATGAACCAGAACCAAAAACATGGTCACAGTTGATTGAGATTGATTGAGAACTATAAATAGCTAATTGAAAATGGGTAAAAAAAAATAAACCATAGCCACACTATGAATTTCAGGACCTCAATTTAGTCTGGCATCATTAAATTATTTCATGATTTATTATTTAATGTTGTGGCCTCTCAAGACCTTTGTAGAATGGATTGTAAATGGATTATTATTATTATTTTTTTTGTAATGGAATATTTAGACATTTACTGGATTTATAAAATGCGAATGCTTCCACCCATAATTGGAAAATTCTCTAAAAAATGACCAGAAGTAGACAGACTCACAATAACTATGTTTAATATCACTACACATGGGAATTTCCTTCCATAAGACATTTGTAACTATATACCTGTAAAATAACTGGTCTTTAGAAATTTACTGGTCATTAGAACATGAAGGTTTTAGAGGAGTTTAACCGACTTTTTTTCAGTGATTAATTGCATTTTCTCTTCCAAGTGATCTACTCACTCTGTTAATGTCAGTGCCATATTTATGGTGCAGTTCATCTAAGGTTAACTTGTGATCATCCTGCAAGGGTAAATATGATTTAAATATTAGTCAGACAATAAACATTCCATCAAACCTTTTTCATCATTCCATTTTTGAGACAAAAACATAAATACAATCATATAAAATATTTTAATGTATTGCTTTAAGTAGAATTTTGATTATTCTGTGATCTGTAAAAAAAATTAAAAAATAAAATAAAATAAATAAATAAAATAAAAAAGCGCAATTCTTACCAGATCCACTTCTTTCTTAAGTTCATTTATGTCCTTCCTCTTTTTCTTTCCGTCTTCTGAACTTGCCGCCAGCATGTACTTATCATTTCCGGTCTGCACAAAATTTGTAAAAGATTAACATGAAAAATTGTAATGCCCAGTTTAAAATCATAATTAAATAGCAATGACAAAAATCAAAAGTCAATTATCACTTACCCCAAACCCCATTTTAAGTTTTTGCCTAGTAACTGATCAAAGTATGTGCTTGTCCAAACCTGGCAGAGAAACCTTTATATCTTAGCAATTCACCAGTTTGAACGGGAGGAGTTTTGGTCAAAACTGGTGGTATGTCAGTTTAATTCCTCCATGGCAACCAAACAGTTTCCCAAAACACCTGGGAAAGGGGTGAACTGTTTGTGGAAAAGTTTTTAAAGTATTGTACATACACAAAGGATCCATACAGGTAGGTAATTTAAACTCCTCAAGTGTGTTTACATATTAATATACCAATATTACCCACCAATATCTTAATATTTATCACATAAACAAATTCTGCACATGATCATCTACATATCACATTACTATATTTAAACCTATATATATATATATATAAAATTCACTAAGACTTTACTTATGTGTGTTTTTTATAGGCTTACAAGAAACTTACATTAACCTACATCCATAAACTATCAAATTAATGGGCGCCTGCCCATCACCCTCGTATCTGATTTTTGAACATCACACTCCAAATTTAGTCCACCAATTCTATCATAATGGAACATGGCTGTGGAGATTTGTCCATTCAGCCATAAGAGCATTATAGCCACAGACACTAATGTTGGGTGAGGAGACCTGGTGCAATCAGCATTCCAGTTCATCCTAAAGGTGTTGAGTGGGGTTGAGATCAGGCCTCTATGCATATCACTTGAGTTCTTCCACTCCAACCTTGGCAAACCATGTCTTAATGGACCTTACTTAATGGACTTCAGTATTGTCTTGCTGAAACAGGTTTGGGCTTCTTAGTTCCAGTGAAGGGAAATTGTATTAAAAGGTTGTCCACAAACATTTAGCCATATGTTGTATTTATAAAGGCTTATTCATAAATTAATTCTATGTAATGAACACGGCATTTGCCTGCTTTGATGTCCAGTCGACCTTATCGCTGAGTTAAGTGGCATTGTGTTATAATTTCGTGTCTGACTTACATGCAAACATCATGACAGCTGACCTGATAGGTCAGTGTACTTCTGGTATGTCAGACGTAACATAACAATGCCACATGTCAAAAATCAAAGACAATTTACATAACATAATTTGCATAACATATAATGTCATGCCATTGCATTGAATAATCATAAAAAAAATATCAGCAGACTTAAGACATTCGCTTTATTTAAAGGTCAAATAAAATATAGATCACTTTTATTACAATATAACTGCTGTTGTTGGTAAAACCATGACTATGTCTGAGTTTTGTGTGCAGGTTCTCATGCCAGTTTTACCACCACATACCAGGTATACAAGACACTGAAGGGAATCATTTGCAAATGCCTACTTAATCTAAATATGTTTACCCAATTTAATTGATATTTAAGTTAAATAAATGTATTAGGTCCTTCATTAAGTCAGAGCTATTAACTTTTCTTAAGTTAAATATGTTAGAATGGACAGAGTGAAAGAAGCTTCCTGCTTACTCTTTGCCAGGGCTGCCATGATTCAGAAAGGCGCACCAGGCATGGAGTTCCCCGGAGGCTAAGTCGATAACATTTGGGTTAGGTTTAGGGTTAGGACTGTAACACAGGATTGTATTCTGGATCTACACTCAGAATTCACATCATCAGCTCTCCAGCTTCTCAGTATGAAGTCCTAATCAGAGCTTTGGACTACCAGCTAAAATGCAGATAAATTAATAAATGTGATCAGAAGGTTGATTTAAATCAATATCACTGCTCATATTCCTGAGAAATGATGTTTTTATGGTATTTATTGTGGGTGTGGTACATCCCTGCCAAATTAGAAAACCAGTACAATTACTCAATCAATCAACCAATCAAGCAAGTGTGGTATTTGTAGTCATTTTTTAATGTTTCTAGTAGAGTATTTATTTCAGTCACTCAGTTTTCAGTTATATTATATGCTATTATATCCATGAAATAATCCATGCTTTTTCACATCAAAGCTATTTAGACCTCCCAGAAGAAGCTTACATTGTCCATGGAGTTTGCTAAATATCATTGCCATTTTAATCAACACCTGGGTCTGTTATCAAAATACTTTTGGTCATGATAGTGCCAATCCCGTTATGTATGGTGGTAGAGATTTCTGGTTTGATTTGCTGGTAAATCCTGGTATGTAGCAAACAAATTTAACTTTGACATTTAAATAACAGGGAACAAATGGTTGCTGCTACCAGAAGTGTAATATTAGATAAAACAAAAAAGCTTTAATTAAACACAGATTGTTATTAGTAATTCAGTTGTTAATTTTTATCTATGTGTTAATTACTCTTTTTCCAAAGTAGATTATAAGATAAAAGTACCTGCATCATATTTGTTGTCATTTTCATTAGTATTTGATGTTCAGATAATTTCATTTATTTACCACGAATTTGTTAAAATAATTCAACAAATACACAATTTTTAATCCAGCATTAACTTAACTGGCAAATTTAGTTAGCTGCAATTCTTAAAAAATATCATGCCTGTAACATTTCTTGTCCCTAACACATGTTGCTGCTCCACCCTCACCTACTGTCTCCTCCCTATGTATTTTACTGATCCTGTTTGATTTTGTTATTGTTTTTTTGGCCTCAAGTGTGTTTCAAGAATCTTTTATCTAAAATAATCGGGGGTACCGTAAAGAATGGGTCGAAAATGCTCAAAAGAAATTTGATACAGTGTTTACGATCTTTTTAATGCTCCTATTTACACTGTTAAGTATTCAGCATTAGGTGCAGAGTTCCATAAAAGTATTAAATAGGCACTGGCATATTATTTCTAGTGATCCTAAATTATCAGGTATTTTTAAAGAAGGCCACAAATTGGTTTTTAAACGTCAAAACAATCTCAGAGATTTGCTTGTTAAATCTGAATTTCCTTCTCATGCAGTTAAACTAGGCATTCAGACTCTTCCTCCAGGTAATTATAGGTGTGGTAATTGCGCGCAGTGTGCTTTTACACATAGATGTAATTCTTTTAGTCATCCAGACACTGGTCTAATATTTTGATACGTGGTGCTATTACCTGCTCCTCTACTCATGTGATCTATCTTAGTCGTTGTCTTGCATATGTTGGAAAAAACATCTACACCATTGTGTACTCACATTAGCGAACATCGTAGCAATATCAGGACAGGAGATATGCGCAGTCCTGTAGCGTCACATTTCAGACAAACTGGTCATAATGCCAGTGCTTTGCAATACATAGGTATAGAGAAGGTAAAAATAATCTTAAGAGGTGGTGATTATGAACTGAACTGTTCTGAACTGTTACAAAGGGAGTGTTTTTGGATTTATTCTTTAAATAAGTTGTCACCATTAGGGCTGAATGAGGTTTTCGATATTAAGCCTTTTCTGTAGTGATTTATGTATTTCTTCATCTGCTGTTATGATCAAATATGTATTTTTTAATAATCCAAGATATTGTTAATAATAATAAATTATAGCTTACGAGTAAGAGAGTTTAATATTTAATATCATATTCTTGCGGTTTACCCTTATGTGGATTGTTTTGTTTATTGTTATCATTTTTTTTGTGTCACATGGTTTGTCACATGTTTTGTGTGTGAGTCTAATTAAGGTGATTACCTGCTTCTATAAACAATTCTGCTATAAACAGTTGCATTTTATTCCACATGGGTATTGTGCCTGATGAAGACCTGACAGTTGAAACGTTGTGCTTTCAATAAAAAGCTGTTTGGAGCTGTAAATTTAGCGTGCGGACATCACGCTTCTTTATTCCATATTGTTATTTTTGTTGTCCTGCACCTGAGCCCAATTAGGGTGTGTTGGATGTGCACACCTTTGTTGTATTTTAGATTCTCAAGTGTGTTTTGACCATGAAATCAGTCCAAAATGCTACAGAGAACCAAAGTTTTTATTTATTTTTACTTATTTATTTATGTATTTACCAATAATTCTGTACTGAGCTGCACTTTATAGATTAAAATGCAGCTTAAAGTGCATCAGAGTAATTCTGTAAATAAAAAGGGGAACATAAATGAAACATAATGGAGCTTAATGAAACGCAAATGAAAATCTAAATAGAAGGTTTTTTAATTAAGAAAGAAAAAAATCTATATGGTATTAGCTATTGTCTGGAAATAAATCACCAGACAAAATGTTGTGACAGAAACCAGAACATTCACACCTACAGTATGTTTGATAGACATGAAATGAAATGACATGAAACTGTAGGAGAATTAAAAATGTACAATGAACCCAGCAAAATTGTTGAGTTTAGGAACATGACGACCAGTTATGCCAGTGGCAAGTGGGTTGTTGGACAAAAGTGACCCACTCTCTTCCACTGGTTATCGTATTGCCTTTTAAACCATTATGAATCACCAGTACTTATTTCCTTATTTCAAAGATCCATATGTTAGCCAAATAAAATATTTTAATGCCCTCTACCTAAAATAGTGATTAATTTTGCATTTATAAAACTGTTATGAAGCACTAATGTACTACTAATGAAAACAATGTAGTAATTTCAAGATAAGGATTCAAAAATTACAGTAATCATCTCAACCTATAATGATAATTGAGGGTTGTCATGTTACAATTAACAATTATATAGAACCTAGTGTCACCTCGTGGGTTTTTATATAAGCCATTTATAAATTCTGAAGCATTGGTTTCCGCAATGCTTATGAATGTGTTATAAAGTGCCTATGTAGGTACCCTTCAAATCGTGTCACTACTATAATACAGCTGGTCATGCAGCAGATGCTTAGTTTGGAGAAGTATATTTATAAATATTTACTTTAAATTGTACTAAATTATTGAATTCCATATACTCTTAAATCATGCTATATTATTTAAACTGTCTTTAAATTTCAGTAAAATGCCATTGTCTCCATCTGTCAGAACAATAATGATTCAATATACAAGAAAATCTTGTGAAATAAGTAATATGCAGACACAGCTAATGTAAAAAAATAGATTTATTTAACTTGTCAGCCAGACAAGCCAGACAGTCTTCACCAGTGCATACATTGACCTTCTCCAAAGGTGTTATGACAGAGTACATAATTTTCTAATGCAAACTATCAAAAATACAAAGCTGAAATAAAAGCAGCATAAGTTTTTAATGTCTGAAGTGAAAATACTTTACTGATTTACTCCCATTTTACTCTCAGTAAATTACATTTCTCAACAGTGTTCTAAATGTCAGACCTTTTGGAACCTCATAGATCTCATGATAGAAAAACTAACAATAGAATATTACACTGAGGAATGTTTCTGCATTATTAAAATTTTAAGAATCTTTTCAACTTTTTTCTCCAAAAATTTCTATCCTTGTAAAGTCTTTGCTATGAGTTTTAAAGATTTCTAAGATATATAACTACAGAAATTATGTTTAACTGTAGAACTAATTGGCTTATGTAAGTACATTCTTCTTCTCCATAGTCTTCCTCCGTTTCTTTCTTTTCTCACCAGTCCTCTGAGATTGACATCAACTTGGATCTATGCAAAATAAAATACATTACACATAAAGATACATTATAACAGGTATGCACATAAAAATACATAAAATGCAAAAACCAAAGCATATGTGGAAAAATATTTGAAACAATGATTTTAAAAAGATGGTCAAGAATAAAAATTATTTAAGAAATACTCACCAATAACTCAAGTTGCCTTTCTCCAGTTAGGGAGATACGATTGCCCTTTATTGGTGTTTCTAAGAAACATTCTAATGTATGTCACAAAGCCACCATCTTACCTGTCTAAAGGGGAGGCGTTTTGAATAAAGGTGAATCACAACAAAAGACTTCCCTAAACATATTAAAGGTGGGGGAATTGTTTGTTTACAAACATTGAAGTATTTAGACACACCAGGTGTCCATGCAGGTAGGTCATTTTAAGTGGTCAATGACAACCATCTAAAATCTATTAAGATATTGTTTTTTTCTACACAATTTCGTGAAGAGGTGTAAATACAATAATAGACATTCAAACTTTTTCTACTGTTGTAAATGTACTATTCACACTTTAATGCAAAAAAAAAAAAAAAGGAACTAATACAAGCTCTTGGTCATGAGAACTTGCAATTTATGCAGAAAACCTAATATGAGGATAATTTATTTAATTGTTTTGTTTTTATGAGAAGTATAATGAGGTCATTGTAAGTGAGTAAAACAATTATGAAGGTCGGTTTTCTACGAAAAAACACTCCATTCTAAATCACAATCACAGTAGAACAATAAAAAGTCATATGCAACTCTCACATGTAATTTCTCTCTTTCATCTAGAAATAAGGACCTTCTGAATTAAGCTTGATGGGCCTTGATAACCCCATAGTTTCCTTTGATTTTGTTACTGAGAACAAGACATTTATAACTTTACAAATGGTTTTGTCTCTGATGAACTTCACTGTGGCTGTGGTACTAGTACAATGAGGGCGGAGACAGCACATATCACAAAGAATACTATAAACATCACAGAGGTGGGTGAGCTGTTTGTGGACAATTTTAGGGACACAAGACAAAACATACTCACCAGCTAAGATCAGACTGATTATGAATAGACTTCTTTAAAAGAGAACACAAGTGCAGAGATGGTCTGCACTTATATAGCGCTTTTATCCAAAGCACTTTACACTGTGTCTCATTCACCCGTTCACACACACACACTCACACACCAATGGTAGCAGAGCTGCCATGCAAGGCGCGAACTTGCCACCGGGAGCAACTTGGGTTTCATGGGCACTTTGGTATGTGGAGTCATGTCGAACTGCCAACCCTATGATTAGTGGACAACCCGCTCTACCACCTGAGTCACAGCTGCCCCATGATAACGTGAGGAATGGTTTCTGTGGACAAAGGCTGTTATTGGTGAGTGATTTTTTTTTTTTTTTTTTTTTTAAATGATAGATTGTAAACTCATTCAATGTATATTTGAAGGTCTGACATAGCATTCAATGTTAAAACTAGTTTGGGCAGAGTTTGAAGCATTTCTCAAGAGATTAAAAGGAGGACATCAAAAGAAGCACTGAAGGAAGACTTAAAAATTACAGCTTTGAACATTGGAATTTCTCAAGTAAGCTAAAGAATTTAAAGAATTTATTGGATTTTCCATTTTAAATGTAATCTTTGCTTGTTAAGACAGTATTATAATCAGCATTTATTTTTTTTAAACCATCTTAATACAAATATTGATAATCTAAATTTGTATTAGATGAGATATCAATAACCTAAGAGGTAAATGTATTTACTTAAAGATCTATAAATATATTTACAGTAAAGTAAATAATAGTAAAGTAACTAATATCTTACATTGTATAAAATAACACAAAGTATTCCAGTACATTTGCTCATTTGGCTGATATTTTAAAAAGAAAAAAAAAAAAAAAAAAGCATCACACAGCCTTCTAATCTGCAACTAAACACCTTAACCAATGAGTCTACAACTTATGCAACTAACTTGCACTGATTTAATGCAGTCTTTTAGTGTGAGTTAATTCAGTGGTAAAGGTTGTTTAATCAGTGTAAGCTCAGTTGAGCTAAGTCAGCTCAGTTGTATCCTTCATTAAGTTGCTTTAAAAAAATGCATCTCTCAAATGGGCAAATGCACTGGATTTTTTTTTTTACTACTATACTGGTTAGTTTACGAAGTCAAATGAATTTTTGGCTGAAGAGATGTACAGTTAAATCAAGTTAAAGTGATATTCAAGTAAAACAAAATTTAAATATCTTCTCCACATGCAATTTTAAAAGTTTGATAACAATGTATTTTAACATATTAGTATAACATTACTATATTAAAGCTTGCTCACATAAAAGCATAATTAATTAAATTTAATTAATTTAACAATATTTAAGTAGACCAGAGCATATATCATACTCAAATACTAATTAAACATGTATAACTACATCTACAACTAAAATAATACTTATAATAAAGAATACTTGGCACATAGTGTATATCTACCATATCAAAAATACAGTAGTGTTCTTATTTTCATTTATACTTACACAGCACATCAAAATTAATCTCTCCAAATATACATTAGTATGCTTGCAGTAAACTTGGTAGTATATTTGAATCAACTTGATGCATCATTAACTTGGCATATGTGAGAACAGTAGGTGACTTTGTTACAATCTCTACTAATGCTGATACTGGGGTCTTTTCTCTCAGGAGAAAAAGCTGAGACACAGGAGACATAAGCAGACACTTCTCTTTTAATTCCATTTGATCTCATTCCTGTCTATAGAGATAATATGGTGATCTATTTTTAGATTTTTTCCTTATGTAAAAAATAGCAAGTAATACAATTTATAATGAAAATACATTTATAATGATCTTTATACTATATATAATGTTATACTTTATAGAAACTACTGAGAATGTTTGGGTGTTTTTGACATAAATGGTATAAATCATACAGCTAGAGTAATTCTGCCCTTTGAAGGGTGTACAATGTTTAACATATTAGTATTACATATTAGTACTAGACATGATATATTAGAGTAGTGGGGACGTCAGTTGGACATAGACTGACTCACTACTTAACTCAAACTCTAGACTGAAGATTTGTGAAATTTCCTCCTTAATGAAAACAAGACATTTCTACATGACCTTGGCTCCATAATTCGCTAAAACTTGTTAATTTAAACCTCTACCACAGACCCACTTCCACATTCTATTGTAACTGCCTACAAGACATTAAACACTGGCTGACATTGAACTTTCACAAGTTAAACTGTGACAAGACCGAGCTCAGGATCTTATCCTGCTCTCATCAAGGTTTATGATCTCTACCTAGATAGAGATGCCATCAGAAAATTCCCTCCACCACTGATCAGAATCTTGGGGTCACCCTTGACCGATCTCTTTCTTTTCAGTCACACATGAACACTGTAACCAAATCAGCTTTCTCCCACCTTTGTAATATTGCCCGTCCCCACCCTCTCTCAGCTTTCATGATGCAGAAAAATTGATTCACCTCTTCTTACCACTCTGAACTTCACCTGTACCTGATATACCTTCCCATTCACTCAGATGTTCAGGTACTGGTCGTCTTACCATCTCTTTCACAAAACTCTCTACAGATAGGTAGAGGGCACAACACCCTGCAGAAGTCTGCAAAACTCACACTCCTTCTCACATATAACTAATTTAATGTTAATACAGCTACTGAAGTATTGGTTACTGTCACTCATTCACATTTTAATAAGGAAAGATTATTAATAACTTTCTGACTACATACAATAAAAGTTGGAATTATTAGTTATAGGGTGAATATTGCTAAACTAGGATATGTTGGAAAATAGTACTTTTTCTGTAACTTTTTACCATCATCCCATTGCCATATAATCTAACAGGATACCTTTATTAAATTAAAAATGATTTAATATCTTCCTTACACTATTCAAAAGCAAAAATCAGGGAATACCTAGCACAGGTAGAATGGCATGTCTTAAAATCTCTGTCTCTGTGAAATCACTTTCATTTGACTGAGGTACACTTAACTTCATAGGAGACATGCTTGGAATTTCATGGTTTATATATATATATCATAAATACATTAGAGCACAGTGAAATTCTTTTCTTCACATATCCCAGCATGTCAGGAAACTGGGGTCAGAGCGCAGGGTCAGCCATGATACAGCAGTCCTTGCTCAAGGGCCCAACAGTGGCAGCTTGGTAGTGCTGGGGCTTGAACCCCCAACCTTCTGATCAGTAACCCAGAGCCTTAACCACCAAGCCACCACTGTTTGTAATCACACTCACCCTTTAATTAGTCTTTGTGAAGTCTTGCTCCTAGATAGCTTTGATGACAATTGTAAGCCTTTTGATTCTGTTTTTTTCTATGGATTTTTTGTTCGTTTTTTTTTTTTTTTTAATTTGTTCCATTGTTATTTGTGTTTGCTGTCATTTTCTTACATTGTTTTTGGATTTATGTATTTGGATTGCTTGATATTTAACAAAACCTGCACTTACATCTGACTCCACTGTCTGCTGGACAGTGTGTGCAAATAAGAGGATTTCATATATAATGTAATATATAGTGTATATTTCCTGACATTAATCAGGAGTAAGGATTTTGTCTATTTAATTTGTACTGCAGTGCTTTCCCTAGAAATAGTATAACAATGTTTTATTTATGTGCAATAAATACAGCTTACAATAGCGTACAGCTAATAAAATTAATCTTAGCTAATGTTTCTGAAAAAAGACCAAAGTAAAGAAAGAAAAAGAAAAAAGAGCACTGGGGTCTTGAGAGAACACCTGTTTTGCATATTTGTGCTGTTGGGAGAGATCCTATTCAGGGGTTGAATAATTTTAAAACTGGAGAAGTCATCGTAAGTTGCATTTTCAGTTGAATTTGGGGAAACCACTTGAAGCATTCATTGTGTTGAACTATTTCAATTGCTTTTGTTTGATTTGTTCATTGTAAACAGCTGAAAGTCTGTACATTTTGACAGTAAACCTCCTTTGCACTGGGGGTTGAATCATTTTGATTGCAATTGTAAATTTAGAACTTCTGTTACACATGCTTTGATAAATGAAACCCCTGACTTCAACTGAGACCATATGCGGTGCGTGTGTGTGTGTGTGTGCGTGTGCGTGTGTGTTCTTGTAGCCTGTTTGCAAACAAAGATGGGAAAGGTCTGATTTTATGGTTATGCTGTCTTTTTACAATGTTGGCATTCACCTCCAAACATCATGTTACATGACCATAACCATTATCCAGCTTCACTGTGCTTGGGGAATGATTTTTATGTTTCTCTATTAAGTTTCTCTGAATTGAGTCTTTTATGAGATAAATATAATATGTGCTATAATTCTGATCATTAACAGTGGAGGCAATGATTCAGTTTGGCAAATTTGGATGGCATTTAGAAGGTTATTAAGCCTGTTTTTAGATTAGCTTGCAATAGTTTACCAGGGTACATTTACTGGTCCATCTGTCATTTCAAAGCAGCTGTGATGTTATCCATAGTAGCTTTGATGTGATGTTAGTTTTCAATACTCAGATAATTAAGACCCACCTGAATATGCTCTCTTGTACTAATGCTTGGTTATTGGGGCAGTGTGCTGTATTACTTAGCCGCTCTTCCATGCATGCAGGATTTCTGAAGAAACATGAGCCTGTCACAGCTACAGCATGATGTACCAGAGTTTGAAGGAAGGCAGCATCAACAGCAATGCACAGAGCAGAAAACAGTTATCAAAAGTGACATGAATGACATCACATGAAAAATAATCTGTGGTAATTCTTATATCATGTTTCACAGAGTGGAGATTAGATTACAAAGTAATTATGGTGGTGCAGTTACATTCATCTACTTGTGGTGTAATACTGATTTGTTACAAACCAATTCTCTAAGACAGATTATGCAACATTTAGTTCTGCTCCACTAAGTTGTGTTGTGTTC
This sequence comes from Stegophilus panzeri, assembly GCA_024331685.1. Taxonomy (NCBI): domain Eukaryota; kingdom Metazoa; phylum Chordata; class Actinopteri; order Siluriformes; family Trichomycteridae; genus Stegophilus; species Stegophilus panzeri. The sequence continues at coordinate 5,002,476 of JANDJT010000154.1, read as the reverse complement.
CAAGTTGTGTTCCAAGAGTACTGATATTTAGTATAAAAGCACTGGTACATTTCACTGCTTGTATCATTCTGCATGTCTGTGTTTGCTATGTAAGGTATAACAACACGGTAAAGATACAATAGCTTGCGATTAGCGATTGATGATTCAGTCTGGTAAAAATCTGTAGTGCAGGAGTGTATACCTGTAAATAATAGTGCATTTTACTAGTCCTGATTTGTGAATTATGGTGGCATAGTCTTTGACTACACATATTATACTCATGGTCGTTCTTTTCTAAAGCATATCAGGTCAAACGCTATCCACTAAGAGGAATAAAATCAGCTTCAAACTGACCAGACCGATTTGTGAAAATTTTCACACTCCTGTCTTTGTCTGTCAGTGGTAGATAAGTTTGACAGTTGGGAACAGGAAGTAAAAAGGTGAAGGTGTGTAAGCAGGCTGAAATTAACCAGCCTGGCTTGTGAAATGTTTCAATCATGTTTTTAGTCCATCACTCATTCACTGGTGAGCAGGTGTGATATCAAGATCAAAACCAGCATTTTTTGACTTTGTAGTGGTCTTTTAGATAAAAGATTCTTATCTGTGAACATTTTCATTAGTTTACATTTATTTATGTTTTCTTAATATGTAATGAAATTGAAACAGCCATGCCACAAAACATTATAATTTATAATGTTTTGCATTATAATATATATTTATTGGCCTCCCACAAACATTCTCAACTCAAAATGAACCTAAGGTTAACCGATAAAAATTAATTAATGTTTCAGTGCTTGGTCCTCTCACTGAAATACCCTATTACTTCATATGGCTCTGGGTTACTGATCGGAAGAGTGGGGGTTCAAGCCCCAGCACTGCCAAGCTGCCACTGTTGGGCTCTTGAGCAAGGCCCTTAACCCTCTCTGCTCCAGGGGCACTGTATCATGGCTGACCTTACGCTCTGATCCCAACTTCCTGGCATGCTGGGGTATGTGAAGAAAAGAATTTCATTGTGCTATAATGTATACGTGACCAATAAAGACTCAATATATCTTTGATTAGTCTGTCCATATTATTCCAAAAGGCCTGGTCTTTGCCTATATGCTCATTGGCAAACTGTGGCCTTGCAAAGGCTTTTCCTGGCACGCCTCTCATGCAGGTCAAATCTAGGAGCATGCACTTTGACACCAACAGTTGCAAGACTTACTAGCAGATGCTGTGATTACATTTTGTGGTTCTTGGCGACTTCTTTTTGCATCAGTTGGTCTGCTCTTGGGCTGAATTTGCTGGGATGGCCAGTCCTGGACAAATTGGCAATCATTTGAAATCTGTGCCATTTGTAGATGATTTTCCTTAAAGTAGAATGATGTATTTCAAATAATTTGGAGATCTTTTTAAATCCCTTGCCAGACGTAGGATATAGGGACCCACAAACTTTTTTTCTAAAGGCCTTATAGAACTCTTTGGATCTTTAGATTTGAGAGAGGTATAAATAAGATATAATAATGCATTCCCTAAACAGGTTCTAATCACTTCTTGTGCACCTGATTCAAATTATATGGATTTGAAGGTGTGATAAATTTAGGTTGTACTTACTTTTTCTATGTGACTGATCTGTTTTTTTTTTTGTGTTAATTTAAATTTGATTAAATCTGAAAATTACTACAGAATGTCAGTTAATATATGTCATTTGATATGGCGTGTCACCCTTATTAACAGGCACTGTTTAAAAGAGGATCAAATGTTTGCTTGTCCAAATATGTTAATAACGCCAACAATTTCCATGGAGTGTACTTACTCACCTCTACTCCAAGAAAACCGCATCTGTGCCAATTCTGATGTCAAGTATTGGAGCTAATATACAACCCATACAAATACCTCAGTGTTGCCAACTCTCGTGAGACAAATAAACAACTGCAGCTTCAAAAACAAGCCCAATATTATTATAGCCTGTTACAGCCTCAATGTAAACAGACTCAATAAATGAGCCTGCAACAACCATTCGCAGTTTAAAAAGCAAAAACAGAAGGTATGTAATCAAAAACCATCAAACGACAAGCTAGGGAAGACAGGCACTATCCACTCATCTCTGATCACCTGCGAGCAGAATATGATTGGAGAGATGGAAAAGGAGATTACATTAGAACCATAACTACCATTAGTATATATGAGTATGTTATGCTTGTTTTTTGTTTTGTTTTGTTATAACCTGTAATAATTGTGGGAGGGCAAAATACACTACAGCACTGATATTATTGTGAGACAGTGTCAATGCACTGGGGAAAATAGCAACCATAAATGTAAAAAAAAACAAGTCGTTTCTCAAATTTTCCTAACAACCATACTTTTAAAAATAAGCCTCCAAAAAACGCAACCTACAATCCGTGATTTTTTCAAGCGACAAGAATACCAAAGTTGCTTATTATATGCGGACATGGCAACTCTGATAAGTGCACCTCAAACCATCAGATTCATCCGTGCAGTGGAGCAGTTCCGAAGCAAAACCCACTGAAAAAAACTCTGCAAGTAACCTGAAATTTTATGCTTCAAACAGAGATGGTGATAGAGAGGCACAACCACACAAACACAAATGTGGTACACAAGAGGTTAGGGACAACAAATAGCTCATATCCATGGATGAGTGGGGTAACTGCAGATGTTCTTACTTCCTTCTGCAAAATGTTGTTAGCCTATATAAGCTACATTTAAACACAAGCCAGACAATCTATTAGATGAGCATTCTAAAATAAAACATAATATTTTTCCATGGGAAGGTGAGGAAAAAGGCAGGTAATACTCAGGTTTTTCCATCTGAATCAGTGATTTTTTTTCTCCGTTTTTCCTTGAGAAACTTCCAGTACAAATTACCTACTGTTTTTCAGCGAACTCAGTTGGGTTCTGATAATGTTACCCCAGCGAGAAATGTCTGTGACTGTGTATATGGGTATCACCCTTTTGCTTCAAAAAACTTTTTGACTGCTGCTACTCATCATATTTAGCCATTTTAGCTGTCAATGATCTCTAGTCTCTACTGAAATGTTGTTGCTGTTGGTCATATCACTTTGTTAACCAAAAGGAATCAAAAGAAAGACTGAATCCCTGCAGGATGTTTACATTCACCACTATAATGACACATATGGTGGTCAGTATGTTTATGTCACATTAACATAATTGTTGTTTATAAATACAACCCCAATTCCGAAAAAGTTTGGACAGTATGAAAAATGCTAATAATATCAAAGAGGAGTGATTTGTATTTAACCAAAAAACATATAAAGAGTATTTGATGTTTTACCTAATCAACTGCATAGTTTTTTTTGAAGGTAAAAATTTATTTTGAAATTGATGCATACAACACGTTCCAAAAAAGTTGGGACAGTTGGGGCAATTTAGGACTAATAGCGATGTGAGAAGTTGAAATAAGAAGGTGATGTGATCAGGTGAGGCAATCATCTAATCATAGTATATAAGGAGCCTCCAAAAAAGGCCTAGTCCTTCAAGAACAAGGAGGGGTCGAGGTTTGCCAATCTGCCAACAGATGCGTCAGCGGATAATCCAACACTTTGAGAACAACATTCCCCAAAGACACATCGGTAGGATTTTGGGCATTTCACCTTCTACAGCGCACAATATAATTAAAAGATTCAAGGAATCCGGTCAAATCTC
>JANDJT010000154.1:4977935-4996918 GCA_024331685.1 Stegophilus panzeri | reverse complement strand
TTAATATTGGAAATAATGGATGAATGGGGGGAATTTCCGCTTGCTAAACTTAACCAACCTCAGTGCCCAAATGCTTAATAAGTGATATTAAAAGAAAATCTGATGTTACACAGTGGTAAACAGTCGACCGTCCCAACTTTTTTGTAGTGTGTTGCAGTCATCAAATTTGTCATGAGTGTATATTTTCAAAAATTAATTGAACTCACAAAGTGAAATATAAAATAATGTGTTAATAATGTGTTTTCAATACAGTACAGGGTGAATTGAAATTTCAAATGACTCTTTTTTTTTTGCATTTACCATACCGTCCCAACTTTTTCGGAATCGGGGTTTTAGAAAGGGATGCTCAACAAGTATAACTGTGTTGATCAAGTGTCTGCAGTTGACAAAGTTTTGTAATAGTAATATTTAAAAAATATTTTTGTAATAGTAATAAGTTTTGTAATATTTGGTTATTTATTATTATTATTACTATTATTATTATTATTATTATTATTATTATTATTATGCATTGTGAAAGCAGCCATTTCTCAATATTACTGTCTTAATTCACCTTTATTAAAATAATAGTAATATATTTGTATGATGCAAAATGGGACTGTATACTTTGTGTGCCCATTTATTTCTATGGCAGTGTTCATTCATCATGAATTTCATAGTTGAGAAGAGGGTTTTCTTAGTAGTATGTCTCCTTTTCCACCCATCCTAAAACAGAGAACATATACCGGAATATCAAAAAAATGTCAGATAAAAGAGGAACACAAATTAGTTAGTTTGTCGCAAAATGCACATCATTTCCACATTCATAAGAGTTATTTGTTCTTACCGCCTGGGTTCCGTCTAAGGAGGTACCTTCTTGCCTCATCATAAAGGAAGATGAGCAGTGAATATGGGAAGGCACAGAACCACCAGCTTGGTCTAAACGGGATGAATAATAGTTATATAACTGGCGAAACTGTCAATGTTTGTGGAGGAAGAATTAATTTCCATACACATTCAAATATACTGTACTTATGGTATTATAAACATATGTGTAAAGCAAACTTACTTCAATGGATACATTCGAAGAGCTATGTCCATGCCTGGGCAGTAGGATAAGAAAGCTGCCAAAGCGGTCTCCTCAAACAACCCAAAGATCAATATTTTGTTTCTAAACAACAATAAAGAAAGAAGTTAAAAGGGATTAGAATACAAAGAGCAAACTACATAAAATGCAAGCCATTTTAACATTTCTTTATTGCGGTTATACAGTATTCCACTGACTCACCAAAACTTTATGATTGCTTAATATACTTAATATGCTTAATATACTTTCTATAACTTTGTTTACGTACTTCATTCCCTGTCGTATGATGGAGTTCCTCCTGGTCTTACAGATTATCAGATCAGCCCACTGCACAATTACTATGCTGACAAAAAATGCTGTATGGCATGTGTACTCCACAATTTTTCTTCGTTCATAAGTCTAAAGTAGCAATGAGGAAAGGACAACATGTAGTGTACTTGAATGTGTGGTATACATGAAAGTAAATTCTGTATTTTAGCTCTTTACAGTCATTTACAAGTGTTACACACCCATTGTTGGCCATAGCTGTCTTCTAGATCATTGTAATATTTATCATCCCAATTAACACGCACTCCTATTAAGTCTGAAGGCAGGAATCCATTCTCAGCAAGAATCACAAAGTAAGTGAAGAATCCTGCAGTAGCTTGCATCATTCCTATAAAGACATAAAAAGTCATAGAATTACCATTCATATTTTTTTACTCTGTTTTCTCCCAATTGGGTCATTTGTCAGTTCCCACCCTCTAGCTAGCTCTCTCCTATTGCAAGAGAGCCACTGACCGGGGACAGTGAGGTCTAGAATGTGCTTCCTCCAAGACACATAAAGCTAGCCACCACATTTCAAATGGTGCTCATGCTACATCACAGGGCAGCTGAACACACTCACAGGAAATCGCCCTTTTCCACAAGCATGAATTCCCAACTCAAAGATGTCAACAACTGTGGAGGGCCATGCTCAGCACAGCAGTGACCCCGACTGGGTAGTGGCCTGGTATTGTGTGTGGTGGTGACTTGAATGGATCAGTCACTGCAGTGTACTGTGTTTTTAAACAACTCAGTGTTACTGGTGGGTTGAGAAACAGCCACCACCCAAAAACAACAACAACAAAAAAATCCAGCTAATAGCAGTGCTGACAGTGATGATGTCTAGAAGACAATTCCACACTGTACTTGAAAATGGATGAGCCACAGATCATAACAGTACACCTCCAATGTGCAACAAGTGTCTCTTATAAAGTGTCCAGTCTTTAAAAATCTCAGCAACACCACTGTGTCTGACATAGAGCCGCACCCATGTCAGTGCTGTGCTGTGCTCCACTATCTACTGATAGACAGGTAGAGGGGATTTACAATGTGTGCATAGTAATAAATGGGCTAGTGTATGTAACTGTTCACCTAGGAAGTGCACCAAAATTCGGTAACAAATTGAAGGAAAGCATTGTGGTTTGGTTATGAAGTGGGGTCATTTTGCTGGTCTAGTTTGAGTCAACTTGTCTACTTAGAGAGAAAATCAATACAAACTTATTCAGGCTGATCACATATCTTATGAAACATTTCTATTCTGATGGTATGTTTCTATCCCCATCCACGGGCACAATGGCGCACTGAATGAGAATGAAAACTAATGGTTTTGTAAACTAAATAACTAAACTTTGTTGGCCACCAAAAAAGGTACTCTTACATGTACTCTTATTGTGTAATATACTGAAAGACACAAATATATGACTGTATATTACATATATAAATATATATGACTGTAAGTCTGGGTTGAATATATAGATGTATATGACTATCAAAGGTTTCTTTGCATAGAAAGAGCTCTCTTACCAATTTGACCATAGGCTATACTAATAAGTCTTTCATTCACCAGCTTGTCTGTTTTAGGATTTCTGGGCTGTCTCTTCATGATGTCACTTTCAGCAGCTTCGTATGCCAAAGAAATAGCAGGAACCTGAAATATGAGTAAAAGTCACAATTATCCCATCATCTTTATAGTCTTATAATGGGGGGATCCACTTAGGTTTCTACTCTGATAGGAATCTTACCATGTCAGTTCCCAGGTCAATACATAAAATTGTGACAGTGCCCAGAGGAAGAGGAATATTTGCAATAATGAAGAGCAGGAAGGGGGAAATCTCAGGAATGTTGCTGGTCAGAGTGTATGCAATAGATTTCTTCAAGTTGTCAAATATCAGACGGCCTGGAGACAGAATAACATTTTAGAAAAATACAGATTAGCGTTGTTCACCTGATAGATAGATGTTCTGTAGATATTCCTACCTTCCTCAACTCCAGTAACAATAGAAGCAAAGTTGTCATCCAGGAGAATCATATCAGCAGCCTGTTTGGAGACATCAGATCCAGCAATACCCATTGCTACACCAATATCAGCCTTCTTCAAAGCAGGAGAATCATTAACACCATCACCAGTCACAGCCACAATGGCACCCTGTAATCACAACAAAAATATTTAAAAATTAAGTAATTACAACAGCAACGTTCAAAATTCGGACAGAAAGCTAATTTTGTACTGTATTAATTGTACCTGTCGCTGACAACCTTCAACAATTATCAATTTCTGCTGTGGAGAAGTTCTGGCAAACACAATCTCAGTGTGGTGACTTAGGATGTCATCCAGTTCTTCTGCGGTCATATCCTTCAAATCTCCACCATGGACCACACAAGCCTTTGCGTCCCTGTAAATAAGCATTGCTTCAGCTACAATGTAAACAACTTTGAAACACTTCAGAAAAGCCTTTAGACACATTATTCGAAAATACTGCAGTTACCTGGGGTCGACATCTCCAACAGGAATGTTTAAACGAGCAGCTATGTCTTCCACAGTTTCATTGCCTTCTGAGATGATACCCACACCCTTAGCAATGGCTTTAGCTGTAATTGGGTGATCTCCTGTAACCATGATGACCTGGAAATGCAAACATATTTGAGATCTTCTAATGCATCATGTAATTATGTTGAAAATCAATCATCTAATTATGTTGTAAAACATACATTGACAATATGAGGAGCTAAAGCACTGTACCTTGATTCCAGCACTCCTGCATTTGCCCACTGCATCAGGTACTGCAGCACGAGGAGGATCAATCATGGCCATGAGTCCAACAAAGCACAGGTTCTCAGTGGGGAAGTTCACTTCTTCTGTATCAAATGCAAAACCTTCAGGAAACTGATCATCAGGGAGGCTGTAATGGCAGAAACCTGCAAAAGAAAGCAATTAATTAATTAATTCATTTCTTTAGTTCTCATAAATTAACATCTTCAGGAACTGCTTTATCCTGATCAGGGTTATGTTAGATCCAGCACACACATTTTTAGACACATTCACACCTAGGACATTTAAGTGTAGTTAATCTATTAATTGCATGTTTTTTTCAGAGGTAGGAGGAACTGGTGGAAATCTACATGGACATAGGAGAACAAGCAAAACTCCACACATGATTGAGCTCAGGATCAGATCAGGGACCCTGGAGCTGTGAGGCATCAATACTACCCACTTTGACACTGTGCCAACATGTGTTAATATGCTAAGGTATAGGGTACTTGGTCTTTTCTACCAATAGAAGGCCCATTCTTTAAGGGGTGAATTAACCTCCACTGTTATGCCGTCTGCACAGTGTGACCTACCTAATACCCTTTCTCCAAGACCTCCCAGTTCCACATAAGCATTCTGAAAAGCATCCTTCAGTTCATCATCTAGAGGTTGCTCTTTTCCTTGAAGCACAATAGTTGAGCATCGGTCTAGGATTCTCTCAGGAGCTCCCTTCATTACGAGCAAGTGTTTTGTCTCTGAAGTGTTGGGGTTCTTGTGGATTGAGAGCTGCGGACAATCAGATAATGTTAGGACTTACAATTTTCTTACAACTGCCTTTTTTTCCTCCAAAAGACAGAATGTATGAATTAAATACCTGGTATTTATTGGTGGAGTTGAAAGGGATCTCAGCAATCTTTGGGTATTTTTCCCTCATGTCCTTCACTGTACCACAGCAGAGCTCAATACATTTCAGCAGAGCAGACTCTGATGCATCACCAGCAGTTTCTCTCTGTAAGAGCACAAGATATTAGATTTATAATAGAATATTTGCCCTTAAAAAAATACTTCTTTGTCCTCTTTCTAGTATAATAATATGGTGGTTATCTGATGAGTTAGTTGTAAATAAAGATTTTTAAGAAATAGATTCATGAAGAGGAAAAAGAATGTTAGAAGATTTGATAGTATGGCACACCTTAAGGATAGGAACATTGGCTTGATCTGCAAGGAAGACTGCACGGTTGCACAGGCCAGCTACACGAGCAAGAGCAGACCAAGTGGGAGAGCTTCTGTCAAAAGCGGTTCCACTTTGGTTCTCTGTGGTATCGGCTTCATGAATTTGATTGTCAAACCACATATGAGCCACAGTCATACGGTTCTGGGTCAGAGTTCCTGTCTTGTCTGAACAGATGGTAGAGGTTGAGCCAAGAGTCTCCACTGCTTCAAGATTTTTCACCAAACAGTTCTTCTTCGCCATACGTTTGGCAGTTAAAGTCAGACACACCTATTGGATGCAGAAAACTGTTGATGATCGTTGGGTTTTGATTCATTTAAAAATTTCAATTAGGTTACATCTAATTGCTGAGAGCTTCTCAAAATGTGGAAAACATTAATAGAGCATATTAGACAAGATATGGTAATCTATACTAATGGGCCACACAGTGCCCAAATTAAATCCATTCTGCACAATAACATTCACTTAAAAAGGTTCCCAACTGCAAAGTCACTACATGACAGCATACATTTTGTACATAATATATATTTTTGTACCTATTCTAGCAAAGTAGGCTTATTTTAGACTTATTTTACACATGCATAAGTACGACTGAAAGTGAGCAATAATTCTATTTTACTTACAGTAACTGTGGCAAGCAGACCCTCAGGCACATTGGCAACGATGATTCCAATAAGGAAGATGACAGCTTCAAGCCATCCATATCCAAGAATAAGGGACAAGATGAAGAAGGACACACCCAGGAAAACAGCCACACCCGTAATAATGTGGATAAAGTGTTCAATCTCTTTGGCAATTGGTGTCTGTCCACCCTCAAGACTTGAGGCCAGGGTAGCAATTCGACCCATCACAGTGTGATCACCTGTGTTGATGACAACACCTTTGGCAGAACCTGAGAACAAGATATAATATTATATACATATTAGTATTTCATATATTTCATATTTCATATCTTTCAAATAAGCAATTTATTTTCCTACCTTCAACACAATTTGTAGAAAAGAATGCAATGTTCCTGGTTTCTAGAGGATTGTCATTGGAGAAGTCAGGAGTACGTGTCTGAGGCTCAGATTCACCAGTAAGGGATGAATTGTCCACCTGAAAGGTAAGCAAAAGCAATTTGCAAGAAGCTAGTGCCTTGTGACCATATATTTTGGTGGGGCAGGACAGCATTAAATTATGACATAGCCTCAAATAAAATGAAGTTGAGAGCCTATCCCACTTGTAGATACAGGCTATTATCTGGTGAACTTGTAATGGGCAGTTGAAACTTGACATCATACAGTCATTTATTATATAGTAGCAGCTCATTTTTAGTGGTTTTAGACATACCCTCCCCTTTTTTTTCTACTGTGTTCGAAGTAATACAATTCAAAGGGAGATCTTTTTCTTCTTTTTTCAGCTTTTGAGTGGCAAACAAGTATTTCACAAATAGTTCTAATGTACAGACATTGTCCACACCATAACTCCCTTTTCACTCTTCCAATATCTTACATTACAGATGTTTTTTTGGGGAAATTTATTAGACTTAATTCTGATAATTTGTTATAAAACAAGATTTTGGTTGGCACATAATCTGCCAACCCTGTCATTAACTGTCATGTCCACTGCTCCTTCCCCACTGAAATTGTTCATACATAGAGTGGTCATGGGGCAGTGAGAATTTTACTCCTATAGGCCTCTATTGGGGCTTGTTGTAGTTCCCATTTTTGACCACTAGGTGCAATAATATCTCTATAGAAGCTAAGTTTAGCAGTCAGCTCGCTGCCCGACATTTGCACAACATCAGGGAGGCACGCAAATCAAAGGAACATCAGCTTATGTCTGTCAAATAGTGACACGTTTAAAACACTGCTCACTCAAAAGAGATAATTAGGATTGCAACAGAATTTAAAATGCATGGAGATAGCAGTTCACAAATGTGTTGGAATAAAATATGGAATTTCAGTGTTTGTAGCATGATTAATTAGCCAACATAGTGATTTGCAAGAGGATTAAGGATGTCACCTTGCATCCATGTGCAGCGATAATGCGCAGATCAGCAGGGATTCTGTCACCACCCTTAATCTCCACAATGTCACCAACCACTACGTCTTCAGCATTAATACTCTTCTTCTCACCATCACGGATAACCAATGCTTGCTGAATAACAGAAAAAAAGTCTATAACTGGTTAAATGATCTCTCTCCACTTTCTCAGTGGAATAATATTTTGTGTTTATACCTGAGGGACAAGGTTCTTAAAGGATTCCATGATCTTTGAGCTCTTAGCCTCCTGATAGTATGAGAAGCAGCCAGTGATCATTACAACAGCAGATAGGACAATTCCGAGATACAGCTGGAGAAAAAAAATGAATGTGGGTGTGAGACACACAGAGAGAGAGAGAGAGAGAGAGAGAGAGAGAGAGAGAGAGACGGTTTGGAGCAGGGGGAGGGGGGCAAAGGTGTTCTATTAATATACTGTGTAAGTAGATACCACTGGCATTTTCAAACAGCAGGCATCATTTATTTTTCTTACATTATCATTTGTTGGTTCATCTTCGGAGGCAGCTTGGATTCCGTATGCCAAAAAACAAAGAATTGCTCCAATCCACAATAAAGTGGAAAATCCACCAAAGAGCTGTTTACAGAATTTGACCCATTCTGGGGTTGTAGGAGGAGGTGTCAGAGCATTGGGTCCATCTCGTTCCAGGATTTCTTTTGCACGAGAAGCAGTCAAACCCTTACGAAAAGTATGAAATAATGTTAGAAATTTGTTAATGGAAATAAATTAATGTAATAATATTCATATAACACACAACAGTCGGTATATTATTAGTGTTCTGAAATAATCAGCTCCTTTAAGCGTTGAACATTTTTAAGTGTTTTCAACACTTTTCTTATAATTGATTATACATAATAATGTTGACGTGTCTAAAAGTGTGGAATGTGAAGCAAAAAATGCTTCTTTTTTATTTTTTATTAATTTTTTTTATAGATAAGTCACCTAACCTCTACTCACTCTGTCAAGGTCAGTGCCATATTTGCGATGAAGCTCATCTAAGGTCAACTTATGGTCATCCTTCAGGGAAAAATAAAATACATAACAAAAATCGTAAAAATTATCATTTAACATTAGGTTTCTGAATTTCAAACCGTAAGGCGGAATGTCTCACCAGATCGACTTCTTTTTTCAGATCATCCATGTCCTTCTCCTGCCTCTTCCCCTTTTTCTTCTTTTTCTTCCCATCCTCTGAGGTTGCTGCTAATTTGTACTTATCACTGCCCTTCTATGAAAAATGTTGCAAAAAATTATACATTCAAATAAAAAGTCAAATAACATATTGATTGCAGCATTACCAAAGCACAAAACATATTAGAAATATCGAAACTCATCCAAATTAAGCAAAAAAATGAACTCATGAAAGAAACTTTTTTAAACACTTACGCCTAATCCCATTTTGTCTTTTTAATTTATTCAGTGTTCAGCGGGGCTTTTCCTATTCCAGTCCTCTGGAGACTTATGAAAGCTCCTGCTGTTCCAAAACGTGCTCACAAACCTTTATATCCCACTTGCTCACCTGCCTGCAGGGGAGGAGATTTGAGTAAACTTGGACAGGATTGGCAGATGTGTGTGTTTTTTTTTAATTTATAATGTATGATCTATTTAACCTTCATTCCCACATTTGAACTTTCAATGACAACCACTAGCAAAGGACAACCACAGTCCTTTGCTGTAAAAGCCTACCTAGTTTTATGGAGTGCTATTGCCAAAGGTCTGTAAATCATTTACAAACACATACACCTATATATTGTCTGTACTATATTGCTTGTACTTAACTGCTGTTTCCTCTTTATTTAGACTTTTCTTTAGGAATATTACGGAAAACACTTTCCCATCCCCGGAAACCATCCCTGGAAACTATCAACAAAATCTCACTCCACTATAATTAAAGTTGAGGAAATCTTTAATAGTAAATCATGAACGCCTACCTTGGCTCACAGGTCCTAGATCATGTTTTGTAAACGGCTGTCTGTTTGTTGTGAGATGGTGCAGAATAGCTAAGATAAGAGCTGTAATTCTGATGTACTTCCCAGGATCCCACGATTCTCACATTCATTTCAGCACAGTATAAATTTGGCTGCCAAAAAGTCGATTTGCATGTGAATTCGCCTGAAACATCTCTCCCACCATTTACAAATAGTGTGTCATGTTAGATACCTGACAGACTATAAGAAACTCAGTATTACTGAATTAGCTGGTACTGCAAGAACTGCATACATATGAAAGGGATCTAAACAATGACCACTCAGTTGGCTGAAATGCAGATTGAGGGTATATCAGCTTGTCTTTAACACCGAGAGCAGCTTTTATAAATTATTTCACCATGTTAAAGATTAAAATAGGTATTGTTCCACATAGTTACATTTTAATAAACAGTATTTCTCCCTCTCATAAAACTCCAACATTTATTAACTTGGAATTGCCTGAGGGAGAAACTGCCTGAGGGAGAGAGTGAGAGCCATTATAGTGGAAGAACCAGTTTTATGCAAGCAAGTGAAACAGACAAGACAAGTAACAATACACTCGAGCACAAGAATTTCACTGCAGATAGGTTAGTAATAATGCAGGATTGCCAGGTATCTAACTGGTTCAGGACTAGAACAGTGTGTCCACTCCCCTTAAAAGTGCAGTGTGTTTTAAGGGTGTCTTGACAAGTAATATATACATGTATACATTTACTAATCTCAATTATGAACAACGAATAAATAAAGAAAACCACACAGACTCATCTTATATGAACTTCGTAACAATTAAAACATGCAATGGATATTTAATTTGATTTCATATTACAACTAGTACACATGCAAATCCTGACATTAACCTTTGTAAATGTTTATATGAGTTGAGTAATGTGCATTGTTTCAAATTTCAAACCATGTTGAAACCACCATTAAGAAAGGAAAAGCTTTTAGTGTCTCATTGATTTGAATCTTAGGTACAATCATCTTTATGTTTTCGATTAATCTAACTGTTTCACTAATTTTACCAAAGTATAATCTTTTTTTTACACTAGGTCTGGTGTTTTACAGCAGGGAAATCTGGTAATGCATCAATTATCACAAATAACCAGCAAAAACTATATTACTGAGTAACAGTGCTGCTTCTTGAACTATTATATAAAACAATAGTTAGATGTTTTCTCCTTCTGCTTGCCATATCCCGTTATTATTTATTCTGCATCATTTGTGATTCCTACATGTGACAGTAGACTAGAGTCAGAACATGTGTTTCAGTCTTGACATGAGACAGTTCTTTGACAATGAATGACTGGGGCTGAGGCACATACTGTATCTCAGAACTGGAACAAGGGCACTTTGTGAAGTCCTCCCGGTACAACAGTTGGCATTTTATTTGTTACTTTTCTGGCTGATACTGAAAAATGATTTCTGTCTCAACATCAACAGCAAAAATAAAAGCTTTTATAGGAGTTCAATCTGTCTCCATGTGACTCTCTTTCAGTCACATGCTCATAAATGCACCAATTTCAGCCACAGACGACAGACCAAGAGGAAGAGTAGTGGCAGTATATCAGGCACCACAATACATATTTCACTTTGTTGTCTCTGTTTGAACTTGTGCTCTTCAGGGATTTTCTCAAATAATGGAGTGTTAATTAAAGTGGTGAACATACAATAATCTTGTACCTTCTGCATTGTTATTTCAAAGAGACTTTGAACCTTTTTTTTTTTTTCTAAGGCATGTCACATATTCAGCTTAACAAAGTGGGGGGAGGGGATGAGTAATTAGTTTAGATTTAGGTTTAGTTTAGTTTAGGTTGAGTTTAGAATATTAAATGAAAACTATGTGCAACACTGGTATTGAACTGTCTTTTATTTAATTTCATTACAGTCACATATGTATAAGTTTGAAACGTAACCATGAGGCACAAATAGCTAAACAGTACAGTCTCTGTACCACAGAATAACCCAATGGAATGTCAGGAGTAAGTTTCTGAGTGGCCATAGTTAGTCACCCACACTGGTGCTTTTGTGTGAGTCAGGCATGGTGCTTGTAAGAGACCATTGTTATCTTCTACTGCCGAGGAGAGAGAATTGTGTGTTCAGGTTACCAGACTGTAACACCACCATTCCCAACAGAATTTTCCACTTTTCTTCTTTAGCAGAATGACCTACTTATATCCTTCCTGCTCTTGGTGTTTTTGTCTTCAACAAGCATAACTTATTTTTTACCCTGATGTTCCATATACAAAAACTAGTGTAACATATTGCTGAAACACTATGATAAATCAGGAGAGGGAACATTTTTCTTATAATAAAAACCAAAAAAAAAATTCCAAACATTATGACATAATGAAATTGCAAAATACTCTTTAATACACAATAATAATATATTTGACAATATTGTGATTTTGTATTCTAAGAAAATGTATTCTATTTCAATGTAGGTTTGTTTGTACAACACTATGAATGGTTTCTTAGCATGCTGTTTCAAGCTAATCCCTCCAGTAACAACAGTGTTAGGTGAAGTCAGCTCTGTATGGAGCCTCCTAGCACTGTTTTCTGTGATATAGAATGAGTAAAATATGCATAAATATAGACCAAAATTCTAATTACTTCAGATGACTTAGATTTCAAAAGTTCTATATTCTTCATATTTGTATTGGAAGCCTGTTGCTCAAGAGGTTGAACTACACTAAAATTGTTCAAACCTGCTAGTACCTTACATTGTGGCATTACAGATTTAAATGACATATTTTATTGATTTGAATAAAATCAATCAAAATGAAGTGAAAACACGTTAACTCAACTGCTGCAGCAAACTATTTTAAAAAGTAACTTTTTTTTTTTTGCAAATCATACAATCACAAAGCACACAGTTACTTTATATTTGATGAACTAATAAAATTGTAATTGTGACTGGTGCAAATGTTTGGACACCTTCCAACTGTAAAGTCTCAGAACTTAATTAACTTGATTGACTAATTAGGACTCATTATTCAGGTTAAGAATTGTCATTATGAATAACAATTCCAGAGCATAATACATTCTATAACTCCTCAAACCTTGTGCTAACACTCAACATCCATGGGCTCCTGAGTAGATGACTGAGGATCTGAAAATATAGCTAATTGATGCCTACAAAGATATTAAAGTGCTACCAGCTTGCAATTTCCATTGTCTGAAATGTCATTAATGGCAGTTAAAGTCAAGACAAGATCTGAAAGACAGAAAACTGGGCAGAAAGGCAAAGCAAAACCCCCAAATAAAATTAAGATAAGGACCTGCTGGTTTAGCTGACACAGGAGTGGTGGTGCACTGTTGCACTGTGCAGTGTTGCTTGCACAAACATGATCTGCATGGAAGAGTCATCAGAAGGAAACCTTCGGGGGGGTCGTTGTAGCCTGTTCAGTGAGATAGGGTCTGATTGTCTGACTTTATTGATGTTCTACAGAATTAACCTACAGGACCATGCAGTTGTTGAAATGTGGTCTGCAAATGTCAAGTATTCATCGAAAGTCACCCCAAGGTTTCTGGCTGTCCTGGCTTGTTTGAGTGTGGTTGAGCTGAGCTGTACGATGAGGTTGTGATTGATTGAGGGGTAGGCAGGGATGATAAGAAGCTCAGTTTTTGCCAAGTTGAGATTAAGGTGGTGTTTCCACATCCAGTTCAAGATGTCAGACAGGCAGGCAGAGATGCGTATTGAGATTGAACTTCATGCTAGAAGGACAATTAGAGCTGGGTGTCATCAGCATTGCAGTAATATGAGAAGCCATGAGATTCAATCACAGATAGGATTCCACCCAGTGCAGTGCAGTTCCAGTGGTGCCTATGCAGTAGAATAGTTGACAGGAAGATCTGATGATTCAGTGTCAAAGGTAGCAGAGAGGTCGAGTAGGATGAAGACCAATGATCTTGAGGTTGATCTTGCTAGTTGTAAGGCTTCAGTGACCGAAAGTAGATCAGTATCTATGTAATAACTACTTTTGAAGCCAGATTGATTGGTGTCCAGGAGGTTGTTCTGTGTGAGAAAAGTGAAGAGTTGATTAAAAACAGCTCTTTCAAGGGTTTTGGACAGAAAAAGGAGGAGGAAGACAGGTCTGTAGTTGTCAATAGCAGCAGGGTTAAGTGTTGGATGAAAAGAATGCCCATTTGATAAAAAATAATGCCTTCTTGGTGGGTGGATCTATTTGCCAGTGACACAGGAAACACTGCACAGGTAGATGGAAGAACAAGATCCTGTAAATATCAGCAAATTCTGGAAGCACAGTCAGTCAAGAAATTGAAGCTGAAAAGAGATTGGCTTCTACAACAGGACAACGATCCAAATCATACATCAAAACCCACTGTAAACATTTCTTCAGGAATGCAACATGGAGCTTTGGATTAGCCCTCACAATATTAATTTCTTTTCTATAGAACTGTTGTATAAAAGCAATATCACACTCACAATTGTGCTGTTGTACTGAATATCAGCATGGCTGTGAATGCCTGAGACATTCATCCTTGTAAAGACGAACCACAGCCATGCTGATATTCAGTATTACAGCACTCTTACTTGTGCAATATTGCTTAATTGAACTCTGTATAAGCAAAGGATTCAGAAAAAAAATTGTATCATAATACTAAACCAGCGCACAGTGGCTAGCACGTTCGCCTCACACCTCCAGGGTCGGGGGTTCGATTCCCACCATGGCCCTGTGTGTGCAGAGTTTGCATGTTCTCCCCATGCTGCGGGGGTTTCCTCAGCGTACTCCGGTTTCCTCCCCCAGTCCAAAGACATGCAGGGTCCAAAGTGTCCGTAGTGTATGAATGGGTGTGTGAACGTGTGTGTGATTGTGTGCCCTGCGATGGATTGGCACCCTGTCCAGGGTGTACCCTGCCTTGTACCCGATGCTTCCTGGGATAGGCTCCAGGTTTTTCTGTGACCCTGAAAAGGATAAAGCGGTATAGAAGATGGATAGAATACTAAACCAAATAAAATAAATAATAATTACAACATAATTTCAAATTTGGCCTCTTGTGGGTGCTGGAGAGTTTGAGGAGAAACACTCGAGTTGCTGTGGATCAATTCCCTGTTAATTTTCCAAATTTTGTAACAATTGGCCCATTTTATGCCTGCCCATTTAATTTTAATTAAAAAAAATAAAATTCTAAGGCATCCTTTACAGATTAGAATATAGAGCAGATGCAACATGCAAACCTTAAATGAAGAACACATACACAAGCATTGTGATAAAAGCATATACACAACACAACACAAGCATATGCACAAAAAATTACCTCCAGTTTATTTAAAAAGGCATTGCCTTTACAAGGGAAAAGGCATTAGACTTCCTTGAACTGCATCTTATATATCCAGTTTGCCCTATTACTCTTTTCTACCCCAACCATGTTTAGAGCACTTACCAAATACAACCTTTTGCCAATGTAGATTTTTGCTAGTGGTAATCTTTGGGTTAACAGCAAATCAATTTGATGCACAATTCTTTTTTTATTCAGTTCAAATTAGATTTTTGTTAATTATGATCAGTAAACAGTGATTACTTTGAGTGATTCAAACCTTTTAGAAATATTATAATGTATAAATGTTTCATCCTGTCAAAATCTCAAGGAATTCTATGTTTTGATTTATCAGGGCCTAAATAACAATAATGTGGTCCTCACAAACTTCTATAAACAAACAAATGACCTCAGCTGACAACAAAAAACACAATAGATTTCAAAATGCAGTAATTCTTACCCCCCCCCAAAAAAAAAACAAAACAACAACAAAAAAAAAAACAAAACAAAACAAAACAAAAAAAAACAACATTTACAAATCAGACAGGAAAAAATTAATACATCCTTCCTACTTCCACAATCAAGAGAGTAATTAGCAGAAAGGTGTTACTAATATAATGCACAAGATTAGTTAATCATCAAGAATTGTGACTGTCTCTATAAAAGCAGAACTTCTGGTAGTTTCTTGTTTTGGACTAATAAGGTGTGTTTCTATAAAAGAACATCAGCCATGACCTCAGAGAAGTAATTGTTGCTGCTCATCACTATGGTTATAAGGCCATCTACAGTGCAGGGTCAGACCATTTAACGCTCATAGACATAAAGAAAAACCCAAATGCCACATAATGTGACCTACAGACCTGCAGTAAGCATATTAAATGTTTATGTTCATGACAGCACAATCACAAAAAGACTGAACAAGAATGGCTTTCATGGAAGGGTGACTAGGAAAAAGGCCCTTCTCTCCAAAAAGAATATGGCAGCATGACTTAAGTTTGCAATATTGCATCTGAACAAACCATAAATGTTCTGGAACAATGTCCTTTGGACTGATGAGACCAAGGTGGAGATGTTTGGTCATCATGCACAATGCCATTTTGGTGAAAACCAAACATAGCATATCACCACAAACAGCTAATACCAACTGTCAAGCAAGGCAGTGGAGGACTGATGTTTTGGACTTGTTTTGCAGCCACAGGACCTGGGAAACTTGCATTCACTGAGACAATGAGAGACAAGGATGAACTCTACTTTATACCAGAATATTCTTCAGACAAATGTGAGGCCTTCTGTCCATCAGCTTAAGCTGGGGCAAAATTGGATCACGCAACGGGACAGTGATCCCAAGCACACCAGCAAATCGACATCTGAATGGCTAAAGAAAAATCAAGGTGTTGGAATGTCCAAGTCAAAGCCCAGACCTCAACCCCATTGAGATGTTGTGGTGGGATATTAAGAGAGCTGTGCATAAAAGAATGCCCTCAAATATCAATAAACTTAAGCAATGTTGTACAGAAGAGTGGGCCAAATTTCTCCAAAAGGAAGTGAGAGACTGATAAACTACTACAGAAAATGTTTACTTCAAGTCGTTGTTCCTAAAGGTAGCTCTACATGTTACTGAATTACAGGACATACTTATTTTTCCCACCTAGTTTCTGAATGTTGATTTACTTTTTGGGAAAATAAAAATTACTAAATGAAATAGGTCATGAAATCTTTTGTGTTTTTATCACCTTTAGCTTGTTTATAGAAGTTCATGAGGCCCACACAATTGTTATTTAGGCCCTGATAAATAAAAACAAAACTGAAAGAGGGTATACTTTCACGACTGTATTTGTTACTGCCACTGTGACTATGACCTTCAGCTCCCCATTGCAAATCATTTTACACACTCATGGAGAGAGAGAGAAACTACATTTGCTGCTGGTTGTTAAAACTAATTATTGAATTCCCTGTACACTATTTCACCTATTGCAAACAGTAGGCCTCATTTATCAATATCTTAGCAATGTTGTATGTAAATGCTTGCAAACACCAAACCAAACAAAAAATTTCTACCAGACTTGCAAAAGTTTCAGAAATGCAGATTTTCTACGTACTTGCACGTGTATGTTGATGAAAGGCAGTCACTCGTAAAGTACAAACGTGTTCCTGACACAGCTCAATTGCATTTAGTAACGCCCACAAATCTCCATGATAGTAAAAGCTCTGAGAGAGATCGAAGAGCATAATGAGGACAAAGTAGCAGGCAGACTCCTAATTTCCAGGGGCAGTGAGAATCACCTGTATACAGTACATTCTTGTGCCAAGACCTCCCAACAAAGTCACAAAGTGATGCATGACACCTTGTTAGGGGGAGGTTAATATAGCACAAAAAACACACCACAAACCTGCATGAATGTTCAGCAGGTTCGATCCTAAGCTTGGGTGACTGTGTGGAGTTTCTGAGCATGTTCCCCCTATGTCCACATGGGTTTCAGCTGGGTTCTCCAGTTCCTCGAACCTCCCAAAAACACGCAATTAGGTGGATTTCCCCTAGGTGTGAATGAATGTATGAATGTGTGTGTGTGTGTGTGTGTGCATGATGCACAGGATAATGTGATTACTGGAAGTGAATGAGCGAATATTTCACTGTGCAAATGTTATTTTCAGAATATGAAACAGATCCATCATTTGCACTTGAGGCCAGGCCAAGGACATAGCAAGGAATGCCATGCACAAGAGGAGTGGAAATGTTTAGTGTTGGCAATCAAATGGAGGTGGAGCCTGTGTTTATATTACACACACTCCATCTGCCCTTGACTTGCTGTGTCCTGTTGAAACTTTCATTGAGCCAGATATTCCTTTGATTCATTAACTTTGCTACTATTAAAATAGAGTCTTAATCAGCAGGTCAATTAAAAAAAATATAATAATAATTTCCACATATACCAATGTGTACAAAATAATTTCATAATGAAAAGATCTTTTGAGATGATTTAATCAAATGAACTTTGGACACTAACACAAGTATTCTACAAGTCACAGGCGTAAGGGATTTGAGCTTTAAACATTTGTGACAATACTGCCAGAGCTACATGTAACTGTCAAAAATCAGCAAGGTATTTGAACACAATGTGTTACCTGTGTCATGCTGTTACAGAATTGTCCTTCATCTATCAAATATTCTGCTTCTTGAAAATGATATGAAGGAATTTCTTTCTCTTCTGATCTCTACTTCAGATAGTTTGCAATGTGATATGCTTGAGTGGAATGTGATGACTCATTAGGGGAAGTTGTCAATTTTTTTTTTTAATTGCTTCAAAAACTCCACAAATCTTTGTCTCTTCTGCTTTTTTTCTAAGGTTGAAGACCCCTTACTAAGTACCAAGTATTATCAGTACAGGATGAACCATAATCCACAGCACATTCCAAAAATAATGTTAATGTCTAAATATAGGACACTTATCAGCATTCCTTTACATAGAACTATGATACAAGACATGTCTCCCTTCTTAAAGCTGTTCTGGTGGTTCATGGCGGACCAACACCATACAACTTGTCTGCATATATAATGCTGTAATCTGATGCTCTGTTTTTGTGCTTGGGCCAAGACCATGAAAATGGAGGCCTCTGATACTATTTAAAGTTTTCCATAGAGGTCTTTAAAAAGAAATTAAGGAATGAGTCAAATAAATCAAGTTGCCAGTTTATTAGTTACACATACCAGCCATACACACAGCACATGACAATTTTATCATGTAAACTTCTTATATAGTTCATTTTTAAGTTATGCCATTATTTAATAATTGTATGACTGTAGACATCTGTTAAGACGTTTGCTACCATCTACCTTAAATAGAAAGAGGATCACCACAAGACCACAATAATAGTTGGCTGCTGGACAATTCTCAACACTGATTCAACACTGAAGGATGATTAACAATAATGAACTACAGTGTGTTTGGAAATTTGGGACAAAGATTTGATTCCTTGTATTGTTTTAACTATTGAATCTTAGAATCTTAGAAATTTGCAATTCAAATAGAAACTCATTTATTCAGCTGCACAATTTCTAATCAAGTCTTGAGATAAATTTTAATACACTTCAGAACATGTTAACACATTAAATGAACAAATTCAGCTTCACTGTAGTTATCAATATTCATTCAATAGCTGTTAGATAGATACTAAGCAACACATAAGCCTGTGTGTGTATTTGTCACTTGTTATTTCGTCAGTTTTAGTTGAAAGCTCTTGAAGTTTGGCTGTACGCGTCTTGCTTAAATGTGCAGAGTAGGAAATTATTTGGCCCCGTAAGTACGCTTTTAGTGATTCCCACAGCAAAGAACAAGAAATAGGTTCAACCTC
>JANDJT010000154.1:4963630-4975193 GCA_024331685.1 Stegophilus panzeri | reverse complement strand
AAAAGTGCCTATAAAATAATATTAAAGGTTGTTGCAGGAGCCCCGAAAGTTGCGTCTTACTCCATCTATCGCTCAGCTGGAAGTCCTACCCACCCAGTCTGAGCCTCCTACAACCTCACTCCATCCAGGGAAAAGCCCATCCAGTTGGCTTGGACCCGGTTTATGCCAGTGAAACGCACCCGGAGATTGTAAGCAGGTGAATGTTTTAACTTGGTCATTTTCTTGCCACTTGCCCACTTTGGCCAAAAGAGCATTAAGCTCTTTTGGCCATTGGGTTCTATGGTCTCTTGGGTTCCATCCCTTTCCAGTGCAGTCACCGGTATTTTTCACTTTGAGTGTTCTCTGGTTATCTGCCTTCCCTGTTTCCTGTCTAGGAGAATGATATCGCAACCCATCTGTTCAAACTCATATCCGTCATTGCTGCAAGATTAGGAGGGATGCTCACTCTGCCCTGCTCTGCTAGCTGACCGCAACTGTCACCTTACTGACTGCCATCGGACTCCTGCATCCAATTACCAACTAGGTCAGAAGATTTGGCTTCCAAAGACATCCCATTGAAGACTAGTTCAAAAAAACTTCTTGCTACCTGTGTCTCTTTGTAATTGAGAGCATCATCAACCCCTCTGTTGTGAAGCATAAAATGCCTAGGTCCATGAGAATCCACTCTTTCTTCCATGTCTCTCAGCTAAAACCTGCCTTCTGTGCCCTCCATTCAATACCCCTCCACCCGCTGGTGGATGATCACCCTGCCTACACCGTCAGGTGACTGCTGGACGTGCACCATTGTGGATGGGGCCTGCAATACTGGATACAATAATTGGAGCAGTAGACTTGGGTGTCCTGTTCCTCCACACTGGACCCCTCTTTCATCTGGGTTTTCTATCAGGCCCATCCAGACAAGCCTGGCAGGTCACCTGGAGGCTCCCATTGAGAGGGAGGTACTGCCATGTTCTGGACCAAGGTTCCTGTTGTTTCCCCATTTCCTTGTGTTTCTCTACTTCCCCCTTTCCTTGTGTTTCTGGTGTTTGTCTCTCCCTATCTTTTTGTTTGTGTGTGTTTGTGTGTGTGTCCCTGGCATGGCACTCCACTCTTCTCCCCTTCCTCATGAGTGAATACACCTGCTCCTCGTGATTTCACCAGACTGCATAGACAATTAATTTTGATGAAAAAGTTCTAAATTCACATAATGTTAATGTAATGTATAATTATTTTACATAAATAGACTGTATTTTTCAGCAATATATACTTGCTTTTTATATTTACTTTCCAAATCCTTATTTATCGGTGACCTATAGTCATTGTTTGCCATCCACCCAGATCACTTTTTTCAATTATTTCAGTGCAACAATATTTGACAAGCCAACTCAGTTATACTGCTGTTAATGTAGGTAGAGTGCAGGTTTATCAGTAGTGCAGTGTTGCACTCTGATCAAACCAGAGTATTACCAAACCCAGTTACAGTGTAATGGCAGTACAGTGCCAATGGAAACTCAATGTTTATGATGTTGGACTACTGATTGCAAGGCCATGAGTTCAAATCCCAGCACCACCAAGCTGCTACTGCTGGCCTCTTGAGCAAGGCCCTTAACCCTCAGCTTCTCAGTTATTTGAGATTACTGAGGTTAGTACCACTTAAAAACCACGAAGATGGCTTTAGACCACAATTCATATGAACAATTATGCTATGATGGTTTAGGTTTACAGTTGGTATGATAGTTTTAGGACTGCAATTGCTATGAACAGTTTTGCACTGAAGTCTCCATCAGAGAACAGTTGATAACTTCAAGAAAACAGACTTCATGTGAAAACTGTAATGCATTTCCTGGTTACAGAACTGCACTTTTTTACCTTGTGGTACACATTTATAGAAGGGATTTATTTATAATTGCACTATACGGTGTCACCCAGATGAGGGTGAGTTCCTTTTTGAGTCTGGTTCCTCTCAAAGTTTCTTCCTCATGTAATCTCAGGGAGTTTTTCCTTGCCTCTGTTGTCTCTGACTGGCTCATTAGGGATAAATGCATACATTTAAAATTTATATCCTCAATGTATTTATTTCTGTTATAAGCTGTTTTGTGACAATGTCCATTGTTAAAAACACCGTACAAATAAAATTGAATTGTATAAATGAGATAAATGCATGCTGCTCTGAGTAAGGACTGCTGTAAATGCAGTGCAAGTTATTGATAATTCAGTATGTTTAAATTTCTGCTCTAAGACAATTTTTTTTTAGCCCCCCCCGCCTCAATTATTTTGTTGCTACTTTTATGAGTATCCACAGGAGCTTGACACATTTTAATTGGTCTGCGTAGGCTAGATAAGAAATAATCAGAGTTTATTGCAAAGACAGATATGAGGAGTGGGGGACAAACAAGAAAGAGAGAGGACATGTAGTCCCACTTGCACCAACGCCCTATGATAACCTACTATTGCTAAGCAACCTCAGACACCACTTTAAAGATTAACAGGCATGAGGTCCCTGAAGCTTAAAAATTACTCCAATTAAATCTCAGCTAAAGTACAGTAGTTAAAACATTGTTTTAAATGGAGGGGGAGCTTTCTTCAAGAATAGATAGTAGTAGCAGTAGGCCTGCAATGCAAGCATAGTTTAAGTGTGGTATGCACATGTACCAATGTCCTCCTGGGAAAGATTCAATAGTGCATTCTCTCCTTATCACAAACTAGGCTGCAGCCAGTGAGTGAACAAATAAATAAATATTTTTGCAAAACAATACTGTTGTTGCACCATTGTTCTTGTTAGGATGGATACAATCTACCAGCTGATCTTAGCATCTGATTTTTACACTTTGAGCTTGTGGTCCAGCATAATCCTAGTGCACACCTTGGCAACAGTCTTCATCCCCCTGGATTTTAGGTTTTTCATTTTCCACAGGCCTCCCTGTCAAAGTAATAAATGTCAACTGTCTCCAAATACACACTCAATGTCCAACGGTGAGAGTATAAACATTATATAAAAAATATCCAGCTTTAATCGGCAAGTGCCCTGACAAATCTAAAAGTGCCGTGGGAAATCTCTGTGTATAATTTCTGTATAGTTCATAAATGAAGTCAGATGTTCATTGTTGTCAGCTGGTAGTTTGGTAGATTGGCTCTAATTAGATTATTAAGTACTGTAGATCCACTCTTGGTAAAAAAAGTATCTTCAGTGTCAGAATAATCACTGATATTAACAGTTGCCTACGCAGTTGTCTGTCTTATATATTAGGTGTATCCATTACTTTTGTATATATTTCTATTTACATATATTTTGTATTATATTGATGCTTATACTCAGGCACTTGCACACATAGACATCAAACATCTTTTTCTTCCTCAAGAGAAAGTGCTCTTTTTTCTGGTGTTTTTTTTTTTTTTTTTTTTTTTTTTTAAATAAATGAATGAATAAGTATTGGCAGTGACATAAATCTTGTGTTTTGCAAAGTTTGCTGCTTCAGTCGTTGTGGTGTTGATTCACATGTTTCTTGATTATTGTGCAGAGTGATCAGATGCATTTTTAAAATTACAAAAAGCTTCCTTGACCAAAAAAAGAACTTTATGACAAAAACTAAAATTTCACTGTTTTTTTGGCCCTGGCACAACATGACCAGCTAACATCATTTCATCATTTCACATGGGAAAGTGCCAATGAGTACTGCTCAGGTAAAATCACTATCATTGTGATTGGATTATAAAAGCAGACTGATTGCTATAAAAGGATGGAAGAAGTGCTTCCAATCATTGTGTTATTGTGTTAGCAATGGTTACCTCCAAAGACAGATGTGCAGCCATCATCGTTTTGCATAAAAATGACCTCACATGCAAGTAAATTGCTGCAAAGAATATTGCACCTGAAAGAACCATTTACCAGATCATCAATAACCATTTACCGGATCAGCAAGCACCAGGACTGTCTCCTCCTGAGGAGTCAGCTATGGAATCATGTCACCACCAGTGCAGAGCTTGCTCAATATTGGCAACAGGTGGGTGTGAGTACATCTGCACATTGTAGGGAAACTAGCCAGCGGTGGGTGGAGCACAGACACATGGGAAGCCGTTTTAGCGTTGCCAAGTGAGATCTTTATTTAGGATGGTCTGGAGGGAGTGAGTGAGTGTGAGTGTGTATGTGTGTGCTCGCGTGTGCTTGCGTGTGGGCGTGAAATCGTGTGGTGAGGGGTCAGCTGTTTGCGGGGTTGCCGGAGTCGCGCCGGAGGTTTCCTGAGAAACGGGGGTTCTTCTCGGCCATCAGGCAACGCCGTGTTTGTAGCCAGGGAGCGGAATCTTCGCTCGGGTTTGAGTCATCTGAAAGAAAAAAACAAACACACACAACATCGATTAGTAAAGCACATGCAATGCCGACAACACTGATAACTGACAGGAAGCCACGGGCACATGTCATGTGGGAGGTGTCTCTCCTTTCGAGCGGAAGATCGGCCTTTTATACTCTCCCCTCATCTGCTGGATGGTGGAATTTTCCCGTGCCGTGCGCCATTCATCGGCCAAGGGTGTGTCGACGGCTCCGCCCTGCCGCCACGTGCTTTCTGACTGTCCAAAACATTGGTAGTGTTGAAGCGGGGCTGTCTCTTCAGCACTACCGCGGCAGTCATGGGAGGAGCAATTTTAGTTTCTTGTGCACCGGCTGTCGGTCCGTCGCGACAGTACCCCCCCCCAGCTCCGAGCCTACTGCCGCCGCGCGTCGGGCCCACGGTGCATCCTGTCGCGAGAGACCATCTGCATTCCCATGGTGGGTTCCTGCCCGGTGCTGGACCTGGAAAGAGAAGTCCTGTAATGCCAGGAACCAGCGGGTTACCCTGGCGTTAGTGTCTTTGGCCTTGGCCATCCACTGTAGTGGGGCATGGTCTGTCACCAGGATGAAGTGCCAACCGGCCAGGTAATATCATAGCTCTTCGATGGCCCATTTTATCGACAGGGCCTCTCTTTCCACGGCTGCATATTTCTTCTCAGCGGGGGACAACTTCCGACTGATGTAGAGGACTGGGTGTTCCTCTCCATCGAAAGTCTGTGTGAGAACTGCACCCAGCCCGGTCTCGGATGCATCTGTGTGCACGGTGAATGGAAGGGTGAAGTCTGGGTTGCGTAGCACTGGAGCGCTGGTGAGGGCATCTTTCAGGGCTTGGAAAGCCCTTTCCACTTTGGCTGACCACTTCACCCGGTCCAGCTGGCCCTTTTTCATGAGATCTGAGAGGGGGGAAGCTACAGAGGAGAAGTTAGGTACAAATCGGCGATAGTACCCCGCCAACCCCAAAAAGGCACGTACCTGTTTTTTTGATGTAGGCCGGGGATAGTCTTTTACTGCCTCAATTTTCTTCATCTGGGGCTTTAGTAGGCCCCGGCCGATACGGTACCCGAGGTACTGTGCCTCCGTTAGCCCCAAGTGGCACTTTTTGGGGTTGGCTGTCAGCCCAGCCTTCCGGAGCTCCTTCAGGACCTCCCCCAGGTGGAACAGGTGGTCTGACCACGTGGAGGAGTGGATAACCACATTGTCCAGGTAGGCAGCTGCGAAGGGACGATGTGGATGCAGGACAATGTCCATTAGTTGCTGGAACATTGCAGGCCTCCAGGACACGATAGGGCCACCGGTGCACCACCACTCCCGGCCGGGTCTTGATTTCGTGGTGGACCAGTTGCGTCATCCCTGGGGAGGTAGAGAACACATCTGTGAATTGACCCACCAACTCTGATAACTCCTGTCTTTGCCCAGGAGTGAGATCTTCACCCAGCTGGACCAAGGTACCCTCATCAAGACCCGTGTCTCGGGTCGCGAGCGCAGACACTACTGGTGTTTGCTCTACCCACTTCTTTAGAAGGTTTATGTGGTATGTTTGTGTTTCCACTCGCTTACCGGGCTGTTGCAGGCGATTAGTTTATGGCCCCCTTCCGCTCGAGGACTGTATATGGCCCTTGCCATCGGGCTAGGAAATTGCAGGAATTGTTCGGCACCAGTAGGAGCACCTGATCACCAGGTTGGAACTCTCGGGGTTGTGTTAGGCGGTCGTACACTCATTTCTGCTCCTCCTGGTCGGCTCTCATATTCTCCTGGACAATGGGGGCCACTTGGTCAATCTTCTCCTGCATTTCCTGCACGTACTCAATGACCGAGTGGAATGGGGAGGACTGTTCCTTCCAGGCTTCCTGGGCCACATCCAGCAGCCCTCGGGGTCGCCGTCCAAAGAGGAGTTCGAAGGGGGTAAAGCCCGTGGAGGCTTGGGGGCATTCCCGGAGGGCAAAGAGGACGTAAGGTAGGAGGAGGTCCCAATTTCTCCCTTCCTCATTTACCACCCTCCGTAGCATCTGCTTCAAGGTCTGGTTGAACCTCTCGACACCCGACACAGATCAGACATTAGTTTGGAGACGAAAGGCATACCTTGGTCGGTTAAGATGTTCTTCGGTATCCCCACACGGCTGAAGAGGAGCATCAGCTCTTTCGCAATATTACGGGAGGTGGCTTTGCGGAGCGACACCGCCTCTGGATATCGGGTGGCGTAATCCAGGATGACGAGTATGTACTCATGACCCCAGGCAGATTTGGGGAGTGGCCCCACAAGGTCCATGCCAACCCGCTTGAAGGGGACACCTATGATGGGCACAGGAATAAGGGGAGCCGGTGGGGGCCTCCGTGGAGCGGTGCGCTGGCACTGGGGGCACTGTTGGCAGAAGCCCCGGACCTCTGCATCCATCCCCGGCCAGACAAAGCGATCTTTTAGCTTTTCCAGGGTGTTTCTTGCTCCCAAGAGGCCACCGAGCGGATGGGTGTGGGCCAGGTGCATCAGCGTCTGTGTCTTGGTCTTGGGGACTACCAGGAGGTCCACGATCTCCCGTCGGCGGCAGGCCCGTTGGTATAGGAGACCCACCCCTAACGAGGAAGTAGGAGGAGGGGAGCCTCTGGTTTGGGTTCTGGTTGACTCCTTCTATCTGCCGCACCTGGGCCCAGCAGTGTTTCAGGCGGTTATCCTCCTTCTGCTCCCGCCCAAAGTTCCCCTGCCAGTTCACCTGTTGGAACACAGACGATATCGGGTTAGCGTGTGTGTGCGGCTTACCTTCTGCTGTGGCATCCCCCTTGTCTTGCGCCAAGTAGGCCTGCTGGGTTTGTGTGTCTTTCGTGTGCTGAGGCGCCCTGCTGGATTTTGGAGCTGGGCTGGCCGGGAACCCTGGCCAGTCTCTTCCGAGGAGCAGCAGCACCGGGAGGTCGGGGATAACGCCGACTAGGAGTGGCCAGGTGCCTGCTTTACCCTGGATCTGGACCTCGGTCGCTGGGATTTCCCTGGTATCCCCATAGACACAGTTACGGTGATGGTCCCATCCCGGCCGAGTTCTCTTGGCAGGATAGTCGGCCAGGCAAGGGTCACCGTACTCCTGGAGTCCAGCAGGGCAGTGACCGGGCTCCCCTCGACCCACACCATCAGGGTAGGGGCTCTTGGCGGGTTCAGCGTGTGGAGGGCGCACCCCACCAACCAGGGTTTTTGGGCCTTCTTGGGTGGCCCCAGGTCAAGCTCCATTGGCATGGGCTCGTCTCTGGGCATCCCATAGGCGGGCGAGCTTCGGAGTTTCCTCTCCCCCCAGGGTAGCACTGGCGGTCAGGCCGGTGGGGCAGGAACATTCTGGGCGGACTGCGGGACCACCGTCCTTCCCGGCCGAGTTTATAAAAGCAGACTGATTGCTATAAAAGGAGGGAAGAAGTGCTTCCAATCATTGTGTTATTGTGTTAGCAATTGTTACCTCCAAAGAAAGATGTGCAGCCATCATCGCTTTGCATCAAAATGACCTCACATGCAAGTAAATTTCTGCAAATAATATTGCACCTGAAAGAACCATTTACTGGATCATCAATAACCATTTACCGGATCAGCAAGCACCAGGACTGTCTCCTCCTGAGTAGTCAGCTACGGAATCATGTCACCACCAGTGCAGAGCTTGCTCAATATTGGCAACAGGTGGGTGTGAGTGCATCTGCACGTTGTAGGGAAACTAGCCAGCGGTGGGTGGAGCACAGACACACGGGAGGCCGTTTTAACGTTGCCAAGAGATATCTTTATTTAGGACGGTCTGGAGGGAGTGAGTGAGTGCGAGTGTGTATGTGTGTGCTCGCGTGTGCTTGCGTGTGGGCATGAAATCGTGTGGTGAGGGGTCAGCTTTTTGCAGGGTTGCTGGAGTCGTGCCGGGGATTTCCTGAGAAACGGGGGTTCTTCTTGGCCGTCAGGCAACACCGCGTTTGTTGCCAGGGAGCGGAGTCTTCGTTCGGGTCTGAGTCGTCTGAAAGAAAAAAACAAACACACACAATGCCGATTAGTAAAACACACGCAATGCCGACAACACTGATAACTGACAGGAAGCCACGGGCACATGTCATGTGGGAGGTGTCTCTCCTTTCAAGCGAAAGAGCGGCCTTTTATACTCTCCCCTTGTCTGCTGGATGGTAGAATTTTCCCATGTTGTGCGCCATTCATCGGCCGAGGATGCATCGACAGCTGTGCCCCGCCGCCACGTGCTTTCCGACTGTCCAAAACATTGGCGGTGTTGAAGCGGGGCTGTCTCTTCAGCACCACCGTGGCAGTCGCGGGAGGAGCGATTTTAGTTTCTTGTGTGCCGGCTGTCGGTCCGTCGCGACAACGTACAGTGAGACAAAGACTTTTGGACAACAGCCTGGTGTCAAGCAGGGCAGCAAAGAAGCCACTTCTCTCCAAAAAAACATCAAGGACAGACTGACATACTCCAGGAAGTACAAAGATTGGACAGCAGAAGACTGGTGCAAAGTTATTTTCTCTGATGAAGCCCCCTTCTGTTTGGAACATCTGGAAAATCAATTGTCTTAATGCTACCATGAGTCCTGTGTCATGCCAACAGTGAAGCATCCAGAGACCATCCATGTGTGGGGTTGCTTTTCATCCAAGGGAGTGGGCCCTCTCACATTTCTGCCCAAAAACACTGCTATGAATAAAGAATGGTATCAAAATGTCCTGCAAGAACAACTTCTCCCAACTATCTAGGAGCAATTTGGTGATGATCCATGCATTTTTCAGCATGATGGAGCACCATGTCACAAGGCAAGAGTGATAATGAAGTGGCACGGAGATCATTACGTTGAAATTTTGGATCCGTGGCCAGGCAACTCCCTGGATCTTAATCCCATAGATAACCTGTGGTCAGTCCTCAAAAGGAGATTGGACAAGTTGAAGCCCACAAATTGTGATCAACTTCGAGCAGTAATAAGGCAAGACTGGATCGGCAACAGTCAGGATTAGGCCCAGAAGCTGATATCCAGCATGCCAGAGCGAATTGCAGAGGTTATGAAGAACAAGGATCAACACTGTAAGTACTGACTCTTTGCATATATTGAATGTTTTTTGCCAATAAAAGCCATTAAAACTTATGAAATACTTAGCAGTGTTTTCCAGTATACCATAGAAACATGTGAAAAAATTATCTAAAGATACTGAAGCAGCAAACTTTGCAAAACACAAAATTTATGTCACTACCAATACTTTTGGCCATGACAATATACAATATATATCCCACTCTCTTTCCACTCTCCATCTCCCCTTCCCTCTCTCTCTCTCGGTCAGAAAAAAGAACATATTTTGAAATTTACCCCTTATTTCTGACTTTACGTAAATGAAAAGACACAAATTCTAGTAATCAGAAGGTCATGAGTTCAAACCCCAGCGCTGCCAAACTGCCACTGCTGGGCCCTTGAGCAAGGCCCTTAACCCTCAACTGCTCAGCTGTGTAAATGAGATAAATGTAAGTCGCTTTTGTCGTAATGTCAAATGTCGTAAATGAATGTAAATGTAAATTTCAAAATAATGTCCTGGGCACAAAACCAAAGTTTAAGGAGAATAACATCCACTTTCTGTACTTTTTCTGTATAAGCAATTAGGAACTAATACTTACTACCCAAGAACAACAACAAAAAATGGTTACATAGTAATATTAAACTGTGTGCATGTTTACTTGTGTGGGTGTCCAAGAGAGCAGAATTGGTTGGCTGTCAGAGTGGGAGGGTGACATACTCTTTCTGCCATGTCACAGTGACAAGCCAATAATGGGGCTCTATGAGCTCATGTATGTGGAAGAGGATAGTGCTTTCCTCCAAGTGTATTACGCTGTCTTATGATGCATCTTTTCAAATGCAACAGTTTGAAAAGATGTGGTTAGCTTGCTTCATATCTCAAAGAGTATGTGTTAGCCCTCACACTAGGCTTGTGTGATATTGGTTTTGTCTTTATGGCAAAATAGTGACTTTCATCAGTATGGAACATTCTGTGACTTTAGTAATATAAGGACTTTGATTTTGGATCACGATTTGGATTTGTCTGCCTGCCTCTCTTTAATAAAAGCCCTTTTCTGTACTTGCATCCGCCTGCTTGCCCGATACGTAACAGAATACTTCACCACCTCCATGGATGCAGCAGGAAGGCGAAAGGGGAAGTATGCTAAGATGACAATGCCAGCATTGGATAAAACCTTTTTCTGCACTTGCATCCGCCTGCTCGCCCGATACGTGACAAGGAGTAGAAGGCATTCAAGAAACTGTTTATTCATGCCATGTTTCCGCATCAGATATGAGAATGAATTGAAAGTATTGTTCTGGAGATTGTGTTAAGATGAGTAAGCCCTTTTTCTACCCATGTGGAGTGGTTTGGGTGTTTCATGGTGGCCAATAGAAACTGCTGTGTTTGGGCTTTTGAAACAAGGTGGCATTTGATTATTGGGCGGATGAATGGTAGATCTGAAATTAGAAGGATGATGGCGTTTATTTGCATAACATTGTTTCAGCTTCTAGCTATTTTAACCGTTTCAACTTCTAGCTTGTCTGTCTAACTGGGTTTTTATGCATTTTAAATTCCAGATTTCTCAGTTAGGTTTACTGTAACTTTGGAACATTTGCGCTTGGATTTATTGGCACAGTTTTTCAAAAAAGTCAGGGGTGTGTTTGAAAGGGCACATCTATTTACTCTGTCACATCCAGTGTTGAACGATACATTAGGAATAAAACACAAAGGGGCATGGTGTTGAGGGAAAATAATCATAACCACTATTATTAGGGGGAAGCAAATGGAGATTTGCAGAATCTTTCAAATCTACAATTAAATGTCCACTCCATGACAACAAACTATTTGGAAAATATGACAGACAAAATCTTTATCTTTCATCTAAGTACAAATCTAAACAACTGATAGTAGCTGCTGTTGTATGGTTGACTATTTTGGCTGCAACTGGTTTCTATGATCAGATAAAGATAAAGCTTTTTGGAACAAATTCTCACGGAAGGTTTTCGCCTGTATTCTCCAATTGCAACAAGCATCATAAAATACTTTAAGGCATATTCTCTACTGCACATGTACCATATGCATAACTTCATTCCACCTCTGGCCTACCTTCAAGTTGTATCAGTAACTTGCTGGCTCCAGAATACAGTATAAAATAGCTGCTTATTAATTCTTTTTCTTCTCTATTTTAACCTTTTTAATCTACAGTATCTCACAAAAGTGAGTACACCCCTCACATTTTTGTAAATATTTGATTATATCTTTTCATGTGAAAACAC
>JANDJT010000154.1:4926018-4939640 GCA_024331685.1 Stegophilus panzeri | reverse complement strand
AGAACTCTTATTTTATCAATAAAATCCGAACTAAAACCAAAAGCAGTCAAGACGTTCCATAGGTAGGTATGCTCAACCCTGTCGAAAGCCTTTTCCTGATCAATTAAAACCAGACCAAAATCCAAATTAAAAATCTTTCTGACTTCTACGACATCCCTAATGAAAGAAATGTTGTCGTGAATGACTCGACCCGGCACGCAGTAGGTCTGGTCCGGATGGATCACCTCTTCCATGACTTTACTAAGTCTGTTAGCCAATACCTTAGAGAGCACTCGATATTCCACACAGGTATAATCACACAACTTCTAAAAACACTTAACTGGTGTTTAAAACCATAAAATTTATCCAATCTGGCCATAGAGAGCTGCTTATTATTATTATTATTATTATTATTATTATTATTATTATTATTATTATAGGAGTGCACCCAGGTATACTGTTTTTGCATGTGGTGAAAATGTGTGCAAGATCAAAGGAATTTATTAATTCAACTAGCCTTCTGCATGATGGCATATGGGGCTCTACATGATTCCTCTCTATACCAAGCTTCGTACAATTAAAATCCCCCCTAGAATTAAAAAAATCTTCAGAGTAACAATTCTTCATGACATCATCTAAGGTTCGTAAAAATAACAATGGCTGCAGTCGGGGCATAAACACAAACAAACCACCTATTTTCATACTGTGCTCTAACCTTTAACAGTCTACTCTTTATAATTTCATCAACTTTATAAGAACATGGAATAAAATTATTGGGAAAAAAGAATAGCTACTCCCCCACTGGTCAGCATCTTATGACTTAAAAAAAGATAACCCATCAAACTCCCTGGCCCAGTCAGCAGCATTACTGGTGGCTGTATGGGTTTCTTGTGCAAAAATTATCAATTTTATTTTGCTTTACTGTTTCAAATAACAAAAACCTTTTATTCCTTTCCCTTGCTCCATTTAAATTCAACGAAGCAATTTGAAACTCACTCATAAATAAGAGGAAAAATAATAATAGATACATGTACATAATAAAGGTCATCATTCTCATTATTGTCTAACATAACATTCACTTTTGTAAGAATTTTCTTTAGATGGTATCCCTCCTGTTCAGTGAAAACCCCTTCTGCCATAAACCCCCTTGGTTTTTTTTTTTTAACAAACTGTTCTACATCTGGGAAAAAACTCATCAATCCTCACATTCCTGGCATGCTTGGTTTTTTTTCAGAAAAACTTTATCATCTACGCTATATTCACGGCTCGAAAAGCCACTTTGATTTAAACTACATGTAATACTGCAGTCAGATGATTCGCTCTCACTTTCTACCTCCACGGAATTTAACTCATCTGCACCATCTTTCCTCTTTGCTTGTGCATGAGGACGGTTTCGCCGTCTCTTTCTCTGGGGAACCTTGAACACGTTCTCTTCCATTTCCATGTGAGAGCTTTCATCCCCAACTTCATCAGCTAGAGACTGGTCAACACTGTCCAATGACACATTATTGTCTTGTGTATCTTTATCGCATAAATCTGGCTCAACCTTCGCTTTCTCTTCTTCACCTGGTTTAGCCCTGGTGAGAGGGGCCAGCTTCAGGTGTCTCCACCTGAGAAGGTGCTGCTGCTCCCTCTCCCGGTGTCTGGGCTCCATCCACCCCAACACCCTCTCCAGCAGTAACCTCGTTACCATCATCATTCGCGGGATTTACACGTTTTTCCGGACAGGCCCGCACCAGATGACCAGTTAAACCACACCCAAAACTCTTCATCGTTGTAGTTGTGGCATAAGTGACATAGTTAAAATCATCCACCTTTACATTCAGTATACGATCCAGATCATTATTATCCTTCATGACCATGTACACAAAGCGTCTGAAAGACACGATATGCTTCACGAGAGGGGATTTACTTGTTATCGCTATCTTCTTGATCTGTGAGACCAGTTTTTCCAAAGTGAGATAACGTTTGGGACAGAATCTCATCCTTAATAAAAGGCGGAACATTAGACAAGATGACTTTTTTTTTTTTTTTTTTTTTAATTTATTTATTTATTTATTTTTTAGATGGGATTGACAAAGGAAGCACTAAGGTAAACACACCATCAAGCACAACTCCACTGTCTACCATTTTGTTGGCCAAATCCACCGTTTTCAAAAACAACATGACGGCACTATTCATACGGGCCGCAGACAGAATGTTGTCGTGTCCAACACTCTCCCCCACGGCCAGACTAACCTCCTCAACGCTGGAGGTAGTGGCTACTTTTATAGCATGCCGCCTCGTGAGGGAATCCTACTTCCCCGTACCTGAGGCCGCCATGCTCCCAACCACGGAAGCAGCCGCCCAGGCCAGTGAGAGCAATCGCACGCACACAACAAGAGTAAATTTAGATCCCCTCAGAAAACAAAGACCAAAAAGGAAATCGTATTTCTGAAGAAGAAAAGATAGAAAAGGGAACAAGCGAAATTTGGAGCAGTGGCCTCGGCCAAGCTCCGCACACACTCTCTGCCCACTCACTCAGTCCATGAGAGAGAGAGAGAGAGAGAGAGAGAGAGAAAGAGAGAAAGAAAGAAAATGTTTACCCCAGCTATAAAGTAAGAATAGGCACACAACTTGTCTCTGAGATGTTCCATAACATTAAACCTAACTGTAAAATGTGCAGTATGTCATTCATTAATAAATAAAACATTTTAACTATTGGTAAATCTCTGTGGTATAAGCAGAATAACACACTCCAGACCATGCTGTTATACAAAAGTAATGAACCCACCCCACGCTCTGTGCATGCATTAGACCACAGTCTACAGTCGGTTGTGTGTTATTCCTTACTTAGTTTCCGTCTGGTGACTCTGCCACTCTGCATTTTTTTCCACTTCCTTACCTTGGTTTCATATTTCCATTGATCCCATTTCCTCACAGACATGAGGAGTTTTAATGTTTTCTTACATGCTTTCTGGCTGACATATTTCTTGTCAGGTCTCATCCTTCTGAACTACATATAATCATTAACATACAAAAGTTAGTTTTTTCACTGTTGTCAGGTTGCACTCACAATATTGAAGCATGAGTGTGATGAATTCCTGTAAATTTGTTTATTTTTGGAGGAGAATGAAAAAGAATGTGGGTTTTTTTTTGTTTTTTTTTTTAAATTTATTTTATTTTTATAAACCTTATGTTGTATTGCGAGTTGGTGGTGCCATGACAATGTGCTAGTATGTGTATTACTACACTGCATTATGGAACACAAGAAACTTTGAGATGCATCCTGTAATGGATAGGAGAAATATACATCACCACAACATCTCCTGTTTGGACCGCATCATTGGTCATTTGCTCACTTGCCACTGCAACACTTTTCAGCTATTTATTTCTTTATTTGTTTGTTTGTTTGCAATTTAACATCTTGAATGTGTTGACATCAAGCCGACAAAATGTGATGTGAATCTGATCTATGAGGAGAGTTGAATAGATTGGTCTGTAAGCCCCACTTCCTGTTTCCAATTGGTGGAGCTATGAAAATGAATCACTGTTAGCATGTACATGTGATTATGGGTCATCATTGGGAATTTTGGACCACATCTCATAATGTACAGCGCAGTTATGTCTCAGTTCCTGTTTGTGTGCCATGACATGTTGATTGATTGCAGTGCCATAACAACACCATTTGAGATAAAATAAAAATAAAACAATTCTTCACAATTTAATATCATGGATATCCTGATATCATCCTGACCAAATTTGGTATGAATTGGATGAACATTCTAGGAGGAGTATAAAATTTTGGTAACTGTCAAAATGTACTAAATCCAAAATGGCTGATTTTCTGTTTGGATGGATGCAGTTATGAAATTTCTGTCTTAAAGACCAGAAAAATGTCACTGGGGTCTCGATAGAGTCCCTGGGCCACACCTAGGCCCAACCTTTAGCCAGAAAATGATCGCATACACTTCTGACCTTTTGTACCAAGTTTTATGCATTTTTGAGCACGCTAAGTACCTCAAAAGTGGCAAACATTTTTGAAAATAAATAAATTGCAGTCCTGCCAAAAACAATAGGGTCCTTCACACCCTTGATCACTGATTTGACAACTCCCTGCCAGGCATGTGTCCTCACAGCCTGGCCCCTCACTCCTCCGCGGCCAGATTCTGGCCTGACGTACACCCCCTCCCACCCTTTCAGGGGGGTGGTGCTGCCCTTCCAGCTGTGTCCTTCGGCCGGCCAGGAGCGAAAGGAGGGAGGGAGGGGGTTAGAGGGAGGCACTGGTTCTCCAGTCCCCAGACATGCTGTCATCTTCCCAGCTGGGAAGCGATCCCCCACGACGGCAGACAGTAGCACTGGACTTTGTGGCGGATGGCTATGGCTCCTCCCCTTTTCAGGCAGATGCCAGCTGCACCTCTCCCTCCCCGGAGGACAGCAGCGGGTCCTCCGTCCTCCCCTGGTTTATCCTAAAAAGAAAGGACTGGCTGTGAAAGAAATTATAATAGAAATGGAATTCACAGACAAGTACTGGAAATAATACTTTCTTAGCAGTAGTATAATAAATTGGTTTGTGTTTGTTACATTCCCCTTTTATGCACCTAAAGACAACCAAGTACAATCCTTTCTGTCTTGGTGGCTACACTTGTGGACCGTGATGAGTTCAGCCACCCAGCAGTTCAGGTAAGGCTGTTCAGCAGTGAAAGTTACCATGTTATTTTGCAAGCAGCAGAGTAGACAGTATGATGATACTTCCTGAAAATTGTGGGAGGTGGTCTACAGGAAGACTTTAGTCTTCACCAAGTTACAGGACCTTCTTTGTTGTTATTACCTATTTTTTTTTTTTTGTCATCTTTAGGACCAGTTTGAGACACTGTTTCACCAGTTTGATGTAGGAGTATATTTCCAGTTCTTCAAAAGCTTTCGCCGTGTACGCATTAACTTCACCAACGCAGTGGCTGCTGCTCAGGCGAGAGTGAAACTTCATAAGAGTGACTTCAGTGGCAAAGAGATGCGCCTCTATTTTGCCCAGGTACCAATAATCTTACTGGAGTACAGTAAGTACAGTAACCCACAATCAGGAATATCATTGTCTATATAGATCATCATTACTTAATGCACATGTGTTACATAAAGTTGAGTCAGTTTAAGAACTGGACTGTAGCAAACTGGAATATATGCATAAAAAAAATGTTTCAAATTTAATTTAGACCATATTTGTTTCCTATCTATCGTTCTTTGCTCTTCAATCTCTCCCTGCCCTATTCTTCCTTCAGTCTGTGCAAATAGGCAGTCCTCGACTAGAGCCCCCAAAGCCAGAAAAGCAGTTCCTCATTTCTCCTCCAGCCTCTCCTCCAGTGGGTTGGGAGCAGGCTCAGGATGCTATGCCTACCGTTAATTATGACCTACTGTGTGCTGTCTCCAAACTTGGTCCAGGTAAAAATCATTACAGCAGCATCAGTAGCGAATCCAACATTTGATGCAAAATTAGTTCTTGCACATCAGTGGTAATATTTCTTAGCCTTACTGTGGGCTATTCTAGTTATTCACCTTGGCTAAATTGGTGTTGCAGTCTAAAAACATGAAAAGAAACAGGTTAGACAACTAACCAATTTGCTTACTATTTATTTATTTATTTATTTTTTATATACAGTACATTAATATGATACAGTATACATACCCCTGTTAAAATGGCAGGTTTTTGTGATGTAAAAAATGATGTCAAGAAAAATCATGTCAGAACTTGTTCCACCTTTTGATGTCATAATAATGTGAAAAAGTAAGTGCACCCCATGGAAATTGTTGGCTTTTGTGACCTATTTGGACAAGCAAACATTTGATCATCTTTGAAACAGTGCCTATTAATAAAGTTGATATACTTGAACAAAACTACAAGGAAAATTAGCTTTTTGAATCATTTATTCAACAGAAATCTCAATAGATGTGTTATTCTTCTATGGAAAATGTAAGTACACCCTTGGCCTCACAAGATTACTATTTTGCCATCTTTAGCAGAAATAACTTCTTGTAAGTGTTCTGCATAATTGTCCACCAGTCTCTGACATCAGTTTGCTGGAATTTTTGACCACTCTTTCATACAATATTCTTTCAGTTGCAAGATGTTTGAGGGTTTTCTTGCATGTACGGCCCATTTCAAATCCCCCCCCAACATTTTAATGGGATTCAAATTCGGGCTTTACACCGTGTTTCACAGTTGGTATGAGGTGCTTCTCCTGAAAAGCTGTCTTTGGTCAGTGCCAAACGTCTGCTGTTACTGTGAGCAAACAACTCTCTTCGATTCCTCTGGCCACAGCACATTATTCCAAAAGGCCTAGTCTTTGCCTATATGCACATTAGCAAACTGTAATCTTGCAAAGGCTTTTTCCTGGCATGTCTCCCGTGCAGGGCAAATTTGTGGATGATTTTCCTTACAGTGGAATGATGTATTTCAAATAATTTGGAGATCTTTTTAAATCCATTGCCTAACTCATAGGCATCTGCAACCATGTATTCTGAAGGGCTTATAGAACTCTTTAGATCTTGACATGATGACACTCAATAGCAAAGAGAACACCAGACACTAGATATGAGCAGGGAATGAGTTAGACAGGTTCTGCTCACTGGCACCCAATCTTGAACACCTGATTCTAATTTTATGGATTTGAATGTGTAATAAATGTAGGGATGTACTTACTTTTTCCATGTGATTGATCAGTTTTTTGTTCATTTACATTGTGAAGATTACTACAAAATGATTGTGTATCAACTTTATTAATAGGCACAGTTTCAAAGAATTTCAAAAGAGGCCATGGTCTGCAAAGAGCTTACAAAGCATGTACTTTATCTTCCTGTCAAAAGTATCGATCAGGATAGAGGAGTACAAAAGAATTTCCAAAATATTAGATGTTCCATTTAACACTGTGAAGGCCATCATCAACAAGTAGATAGATTTGTGACCACAGTGACGTTACTAAGAACAGAACGTCCCTCCAAAATTGATGAAAGGACAAGACA
Organism: Stegophilus panzeri; assembly: GCA_024331685.1. NCBI lineage: Eukaryota > Metazoa > Chordata > Actinopteri > Siluriformes > Trichomycteridae > Stegophilus > Stegophilus panzeri. The sequence goes on along the minus strand of JANDJT010000154.1, from coordinate 4,932,668 downwards.
GTCTCTTGTATACTTCATATGTCTGGGCGATGGGGTAGGGTGGCCCTTTCCCATGGAAATAAAATATCAAGCCTGTCTAAATTTTGCCAAACAATGTAGCAAAATTTGTTATGGTATGATGAGACCAAGGTAGAACTTTCTGGGTGAAATTCTAAAAGATATGATGACTTATCACCTGAAGAACACCATTCCCACTGTGAAGCATGTGGTGGCAGCATCATGCTATTGGGCTGCCATCTATTTTGGCACAAAACCTGCTGACCTCTGTATGAAGAGAAATTTCACCTTTCAGCACCTTTTCTGAATTTTATCAAAAACATGTAGAATGACGTGGAGAGGACTGTGTACAGTAGATCCCCTTATTATTTGATAGTCCTGGAGCATTATTGCAAGAAAGAATGGAATAAAATTGCCAAATCAAGACATGTTAAGTTGGTAGAATCTTACCTAAAAAGGCTGAGTGCTGTATTACAAGCAAAAAGTGTTTAACAAAGTATTAGTTAAGGGATGTGCATACTTATGCAAACAGGTTATTCTAAGGTGTTTCTTTTTTCTTTTCCCCCTAAAATTTTTCAATTTGTTTTTCATTGGAATTTTGTTGGTTGCTATATCACATCAAAGGTAGAAAAAGATCTGCCATGATTTATCTTGCTTTCAAACCCGCAGTTTTAAAGTGCACCTATTATGGGTTTTTCAAATATTACCTTTCATATAGTGTGTTATAGAGCTGTTTTGTGAATGTAAAAAGTCTGCAAAGTTTCAAAAATCAAAGCGCACGACAAACAGAGTTATTGACTCCCAAACGAAGGAACCATTTCTGACCAGCTGAAACGAGTCGTTAGTAATTCCAGACTTACTTCCTGCACTAACCTACGTAGGTTTGTAACAAAAAACCTCTGGTCTTCATCGGCTGCGCGCTGAAAGACTGAGCTGAAACTCGTTACGGTAGTGGCCCTTTCCTTTTTGAAACACACTTACAGCGATAGACCAATCAGAGCGGAGTATGCTCTCTGAAAGGAGGAGTTTAGAATGAATCCTTTAGAACGGATCATTTAACGAGTCGTTTGTGACACTGGAAAATATGTAATGCTGCAGTTTAAATTATGAGCACGTTAAAGTGTTTTTTGACCTCGGATGCATGAATCTATTGTATGAGACCTTTAAAACAAAATTAGGCACGTTTCAAACCCATAATAGGTGTGCTTTAACATTGATGTGTAGACATTTTATATCCACTGTACATACTGTTTTTATTATTAATTATACCTGTTATACAATGTTTTAGGTAGTTTAACATTTCAGCTAGCTTTCTTGAAAACCTAGATACTGTCGTTCACTTAATGTGTTTGTATGTACCACTCTGTACAATTGTACTGAACAGAAAAGCATCTCAGAATGCACAACACATTGAACCTTAAGGTGGATGGGTTACAGCAGCAGAAGACTACATTGGGTTCCATTTCCGTCAGCCAAGAAGAGAAAGCTGAGGCTGCAGTGGGCACAAACTCGCCAAAACTGGACAGTTGAAGACTGGAAAAACAGCCTGGTCTGATGAATCTTGATTTTCTTTTCTTAATCTTATAATTTTCTGTTTTAGGTGAGCAGTACGAGTTGCACACTGGAACCACCACCACTCCTAGTGTGATAGTGCATGTGTGTGAAGACGACAGCTCGGGTGACGAAGAAGAAACGGAGGGAGGAACCCGGGCTCGCCCCAAAATCATTCAGACTCGGCGGCCAGATTATGCTCACTCTGTCAAGAAGTGAATTTACTTGACCGTACTGGCAAACTAGTAATCGAACTGATAATCCAGTTTCACCCTCCACATCACCATGGAGGCAGCAAAAATAAGCACCTTTTTCTTATATGGAATATTCCATCTTTACCATCACACATGCTTCTAAATTAAATCTGGTTAATTACAGTAGAACAAGACCTTTTAGAAGTGCATTTGATTTAATTTAATTTAACAAAAGATGCTTCTGCTTGGCATTACATTCATATACTGGAAAAAGTGTCATTTGGAGGGTACTAGCCTGTTTTTTGTTTCTTACTTGATTTAAAAAAAAAAAAAATCATTTTATCGTCATGTGTGAAAATGATCTCTACATTGTTAAGGGCCACTAATGTAGACCAGCTCATTGTCAATATGTTGTAGCTTGTTGTGTCTGTCTATGTTGGTTCTAGTATTGTGCAAAAATGTAATTAGCATTACTGCAGTTTTCAAACGTTTCACTGATTTATTATGCACTTGGGGCCGTATTCAGAGTTGAGTTAAGCATGTGGTGAGGGGTTAATACTGAAATTGCACCGATTTGTTATTTAGACCTCAGAGGTTTAGACCTACAGCCTACAAATTTACAGGTTTAGACCTACAGCCTACAAATTTATTTATTGGGGTGGAACAAAATCAGGCGATGATAGCCGTGGCTAGAGGTAAAACGCTACAAATTCCGTGAAAACTTGTTTTTTTGGTCGTCTTTTCATTTATTGTAAACCGTATTTTATTGTCTCTTGCTTTTAGGGCATTTTTATTGCAAAAAGTAAAAAATGTAGTCTGCTTTGTCACTCAACACTTTCTATCCCTTTTTTTTTTCTGGCTTAAAGATAAGCGCTAATCTTTAAATGTGCGCTAATCTTTAAATCTATCCAAACAGACCTGCAAAACTCCTTTCACAAGAGCTCTACACAAATTCAAATCGGACTGATTTCTTTTTTGTTTATGAAAGAAAGGCAACTTCTCAGGCATAAACTACATGTGGGTAATTTTAATACATAAACAGAAATTCAAGTTCAAGAGACCTTTCCCTTCATGGGTAGTGATGTAATTGAACACAAGTCTGAATACGGCCCTTGAAGAACAACGCCTTATTATGTGGTACACATTTGACATGAGTGTCGCTTCAGATCTGTTACATAAAATGATCTAATGTGATCCGTTGTCTGTGGAGATTAGTCAAAACCACTGTCCGAGGGTAAAGAAGTAGAATTTTAAAATGCATCCTGTGATTTGTAGCAAATTTACCATCTTCTTTATTAAGTATTTGGTGTATTTGAATGTAGCCCCTATCCATTAAATAAGCTTCAGGATTATATCTTGAATGAACTGATCTCATTCTTAGACAGCAGGAACATATTGGGGGGGGGGTTGATCCAGTAAATACAGTTGGGTCCATAAGTATTCGGACAGTGACAGCTTTCGTAATTTTGCCTCTGTACACCACCACAATAGATTTGAAATGAAGCGATAAGTGTGAGTGAAGTGTAGACGTTCAGCTTCAAAGGGCTTAACAAAAGTATTGCATTAACCATTTAGGAATTACAGCCATTTTTTAACAGAGTCCCTCCATTTTCACAGGCTCAAAAGTAATTGGACAAACTAGCATAAATATTAAGATTATTTTTAATACTTGGATGCAAATCAATAACCAAAGCCAAAACTTTGTTTTACACAATTAGTATAGCTTATTTTATGAGTGGAATTGGTAAATATATTAAATTAATTCGAAGTACAAAGTTGTTTGATTATTTGCATTCATTTTTGTTAATGTATAGGTCTAGATATAGCCATAACATTTAAAACCACCTACCTAATATTGTGTAGTTCCCCCTTGTGCCACCAAAACAGCTCTGACTCGTCGAGGCGTGGACTCCACAAGACCTCTGAAGGTGTGCTGTGGTATTTGGCACCAAGACATTAGCAGCAGATACTTTTATTCCTGTAAGTTGCGAGGTGGGACCTCCTTGGATCTGACTTTTCCAGCACATCTCACAGATGCTCGATCAGATTGAGATTTGGGGAATTTGGAGACCAAGTCAACACGCTGAACTCTCTGTCATGTTCCTCAAACCATTCCTGAACAATTTTCAGTGTGGCAGGGAGCATTGTCTTGCTGAAAGAGGCCACTGCCATTAGGGAATACTTTTGCCATGAAAGGGTGTACTTGGTGTACAATAATGTTTAGGTAAGTGGTATGTGTCAAAGTAACATCCACATGAATGCCAGGACCTAAGGGTTCCCAGCAGCGCATCACAGAGCAGAGCATTACACTGCATCTGCCAGCTTGCCTTCTTCCCATAGTGCATCCTGGTACATCACGTAAGCCATGCAAATGCGACTGCTGTCCACATGATGTAAAAGAATATATGATTCATCAGACCATTACTCCATGGTCCAGTTCTTTTCCTCAGGTGCCCATTTTAGGCGCTTTTGGAGGTGGACAGGGGTCAGCATGGGCACTCTAAACGGTCTGCAGCTATGCAGCCCCATACACCCCACACCCATATGCACTATGTGTCCTGACTCCTTTCTGTTATAGCCAGCATAATTTTTTTTTTTTTTTTTGTTAGCAATTTATGGTACAGTACCCTAACCCTACAGCTATCCCACTTCTGTGGGATCGGAGCAGACGAGCTAGCGTTCACTCCCCACAATGATCCTTGGGTGCCCATGACCCTGTCACTGGTTCACTGGTTGTCCTTCCTTGGACCACTTTTGGTACTAACCACTGCATTCCAGGTCATCTAACCATCGCAAATTGGCCCTTGCCAAAGTCGCCCAGATACTTTATGCTTGTACTTTTTTCCTGCTTCTAACAACAACTTCGAGAACTGGCTGTTCAATTTAAACGTATTCATAGTAGCTTGCATTTTTGGTACGTGACTTTTTTTTTTTTTTTTTTAATGCCTGAGTTCAGGGAATCAACTCTTTTTGGGATTCTTTCTCAGCACCTTCGAAGTGAAATGAAAGCAGTATGGTGACTTGATGCACAACATACAATATATTAAAAATATATTGTTTAAATTAAGAAAATTAAATTATGTAGAATTTACAATTCTCAACATGTATTACTGAGGAAATCATTTGGAGAAAGTAGTATGAACTGTTGGTAGAGAAGGGAAAGAAACACTGATAAATATTACCTTGAATTTGTGATTCACTTGGACAACCTGATAAGGTAGGATAACAACAGAATCATGCTTCCATTGTTTATCTCGTGAGGCCAACACTGGAGTGTAGTGTAAAGTGTCCCCATACTTTGGAGGACAAATGTTTTGTTTATAATGAATAAATATATGAAATATTAATTACATACAAGTATCTACTAAATCTTATCTGGAAAATTTGCAGCACTATGGTTCTCTGTTGCAAAGAGTCTTAATTCTAGTGCATACCATGTTATAATTCTGACATGTGTAGGGACTTAGTGAACCTCCATATTTCAAAACAAGTGTTCATTAGTATTGATTGTACTATATTTCAAATACTGGACTATGATATCGTGTACCAGCTCGGTGGAAAAAACTGACAGCCTCTATTAATTATGCCACTCTGTAAAAATGCTAAAACACTGTATAAACTGGAAGTGGCAGCATTGCTCAAGGCAGAAAAGAAGCTCTACAACAGACTCAATTTGTGTCAGATGTCCAGAATTTAATTTGTGCATCAATTGGGGTCAAAATGCAGGCCAAAGACAGGACACATCTATCTGTATCTAGAAGTTGCGATCCCTCATGTTGGTAAAACTCCAGAGTCTGTTATAAAATAAAAATAATTAAAAAACCAACAACAATATTTTATAGCTATTGCCCCTATGATGAACATTTTAGATGAGTCTATTGTATGTGATGAAACCTTAGAAGAAATGTCACATTACTATATAAATGCATAAATTCTAATACAGTACATTTGAGATAATGGCAAAGTATGTAAATGGAAAACTAATTTATATATATAAAATAATTTTCCCCTCAAAATGCTGGAAACCATTACTATTCATTTATATACATTAAACATCTAACACTGGTCTTCATTTCAGACTTTTAAGCAGTATACTGATATAAACAAAGAATGTAAAATGGTCCAAAGATATCCACTTATTTTATTGATTTTATTACTTATATACAGGCTTCACAGAGTAATAAATAAGAGTGTAGTATCAAAAGATAGCAAGCAACATTGATTGGCTCCAGGTTAACAAATAAAACAGCTCCACCTGTGGCCTGATCAGTAGATTGGTCAATGGCACCACGGCTTCTGTGTGAGAGTGTGGCTGTACAGCTCTGGGGAAATAAAGGAAAGTCATACTGAAATACATTGGTAAAGTACTATAAAGTTACTATAAAAAACACTAACAGGAAGCTGCATGGACTAGGAACATACTTCCATATTTCTACCCACATAAATTCATATGGCTATGATAAAAATGTAATACACTTTCAAGTATTCCTTTATTTGACATGGCTTGCATTAGCCATTTATTTCTTTTTGGCGTTTACTAGTCTAGCTTTTAGATGCCTGTGTAAAAGAAAGCCACCTTGAGAAATGAATGATTTGTCACAGTTGTCTGGAAAGCTTCCAATACTTCATGAAGCTTCATTTCATCATCACTAGGTTACAGTAGCTCCAGTATGACATTACTGTTCTTGCCACAGTTGATTGTGTTTATTATTTAAGTTAGCAACTTCATTAAAAAAAAAAAAAAATCCAGGGATCAATTTCCAGACTGTTCAGCATCTTTCACAAACACTTTCACTGCAGCATAATGCCTATGGAAATTTTCCTGACTATTTACAGTGCATCTGGAAAGTATTCACAGCGCTTCACTTTTTCCACATTTTGTTATGTTACAGCCTTATTCCAAAATGG
>JANDJT010000154.1:4910501-4921646 GCA_024331685.1 Stegophilus panzeri | reverse complement strand
AGTGAAAAGCGATGTCTCCACTCTCCGGCCCGGTTACAACATCCAATGTAAACCTGTGTGAAAAGTAAAAATGTCACATTGGAGTAAATACATAACAAGGTTAAAGTCAATGTAATCGTATATTTAAAAAAAAAAAATTGATCCATGTTTCCATTACTGAAAAACACATTGGTGGATTATTTTGTATGTCATGTGATTTAATAATGTGAATACATACGATTGACCAGTTGCAAGAACAACCCCTTGAAAGTACAAAGCCTTTAGTGCTCTCAGCCCTCCAGGAATTGCGTCAGTGTATGGATTGCACTGTGGAGAGTAAGCACATAACATACATCAAATGGTGATCTATTGTAATGTTTATAGAACTCAAACACTACTATTTTTTCTGAAGTGACATCATTAAAAAAAAAATAATAATAAGATAAAATAAAATAAAAATTCTGCTTTCCACATTCAGTAAAGTGCAAATGAGATTTATTTCCACTTGTAAGCAGTGTTTTTTTTTTTTGTTTTGTTTTTTCAAAACTTTGTCAGTTGCTACTCACAGGACTGTTGACATTTGTAACCTCTGACTTGATAGTATAGAGAGACCATCGTGACATGCCAATACTGGTCATTATTTTTGTCCTTAGTTCATTAAGGAGGGAAGATGTGAAGAGGTTCTGTGAGAAACAAAATGATATGTTGCATAAATAAATTAAAGTCTACGTTTACCTTTTACTGACATGCAGAAATATTAATTATTTGATTTGACTTAGTTCTGTTTTTATCTCTATACCCACAATATGACAAGTGTAGAAGAACGTAGACCATTTCTCTCAATGGACTGATATATATATTTTTTTTAATACAAGAAATTAAAAGTTGATTTTAATGCACTGTTTATGCATATTTCAAAATATAAAAACATGAATCATAAAATAAATGAATCTGTTCCTTTACAATAGGCTACCTTTTTTTTTTTTTTTTTTTTTTTTAATTAAATTTAGTTATTACAAATGAAAAACACCCATATGCATAAACAGAAATGAGTAAGAATCTGATCTATCCTTAACTGACCCATGACTGGTCCCCTGTAACACTGCGCTTCAGATGAATGGAGAAGGGGACAGAGACAGAGTCACTGGCTTCACTCACTCCCACATCACTAATTGCTCTGTATCAGACCCAGTGTTGGTCTGCTGGATTTAGCCAGTCAGTGTGAATCTGGTCTGTGCATCTGAAGTGTCCGTGACTGTCCAGTCATCAATGTCATCTTCTGAATCAGTTGGTGTCATTCTGTATTCAACTCTGAACCGTACCGTCTCTCCAGTTGGGCATTTTGAAAGCTTTAGGAGGACTTTCTCATCACTGGTCTGCACCACAGGTGGAGGTGGTTTGGATACAGGCTGGAACCTAGGATCTGTCAGAACGCCTTTCTGGTAAAGTCGGATGGAGGTTCCTGGATTGCTGGGGTCAGATATGGAGGCAATGATGAACTTGATTCTCTTCTCATTTTTATTGGCCTTTGAAAAACTTGTAAAGAGAGAACTATTCTGCCTCATGCTCGCAGAAATGTCAGGAGACGTGAACCAAGGCTGTGTGGCTTGGAGAGAGAAATCACTCTTACTTGTTTGATCTAACGTTGTAAATCTTTTGGAGTTCTCAAAGTCTAGTATAGCCACAAGGTAGGAGTCTCTCACACCTCAGATACCATGGTTTTTACCAAGGGCAGAGTATGGCCAGAATGGTGGGTCAGCACTGAATGGTGGGTCAGTCCATCTCAAGTGGTTCAATAATTGTAAAGTTGGTTGCTTGACTGTTTTTAATTGTTACATTTTTTTTTTGAGTGATTACCTCTATGTACTGGCATTGCAAAACCACCATTTTCACTTTTTAAACTTTATTTTACTTGATTTAACCATGACAGGCCATCTTTGTGTCATGGCACACGACAAATTTTGGTTATACAGCTGTTTACCGAAACCTCAAAATCTCGGCTCAGGTTGGCACTAGATCCTTGCAATATCCCAGTGCACACTGCAAGGTACATCTGTGTACCTTATATATACATGTACATATATAAACATTTTGCACATTATTGTTCCTTAGACTTAGAACTTAAGTCCAAATGTAATACTCAGGATTGCTCACAGTTCCACTTTTAGGGTCAATTTATAATGGGAAATGTTTGAGTCTCAGTCTTAATTTTTTAGGGGGTACCTAGGTAACTATAGTGTGCATGCAGAACATTTCAGCTTTGAGAATTCTGTTTTTTATGGGGGACCACATATGAACCTGAAATTTACACAGTTTGAGATTCCACTGGTTACAGAGATGGGGCTTGTAGAAATCTGGGGAAAAGCCTACTTTATTCATGCATTTTGAGAAATGAACAAATGTAATATAAGCATTAAAAATGAACAGTATTTTACAGTAATTATGTTTATGATTGACAAACAATAGCTTATGCTTGTCGGTGAGGTCTAATATGTTGCTACATTCGATATTGGCAACGGTGAAGCATAATCTAAAAAGATTTTTGCTCCAATCTCCAAACATACCTGCCAATAATTTTCTAGTAATTATGAAGACATTGCTTAGCTTGTTCAGGTGTGTTTGATTAGGATGGAGCTAAACTCTGCAGAACCGTGGACCCCGATGGCCAAATTTGATCTATCATGTTGGACCCTGGTTTGATAATGTCTGAGACATTTCTGGGCTTTTCAGAAAGAGGAGACAATATGTCTCCCAAGTCAGGTATGTTTAGTGTGTATCCTGCTGTTCAGACATCCAGGTCAGCCAGGTTCTCTGTGCAGCAGATTTAGGATAACGGCCAAGTCACGTGGGTGGTGGGGATTAGACATTCACCATAATCCTCTGTAGATAAAGGGTGGGGATAAAGCAAGGAGACACAGCAAGCCATGTTACATCTGTGTAGAGTGGAAAGGCAATCACAATAGCTCTGAAGTGGCATTTATAAAGAGGAGTTAATATCCTCTTATTGTTTGTAAAACCTTTTTCTTTGTATTATACCTCAGGGCAAAACTGGCATGGAGCATTCCTCTGAGATTTCTAATGTCACAGTGATCCACATTGACTTGGACCATCTGGAGACTGGGGAAGAAGATGGGGAAGAGATTGAACTAGCAGATGGAGTGGATGAGGACATTGGAATGGGAGGTGAGGATAGAACAACAGGAAAGCAGACATCTGGCAACCAATTTTCTGCACCTGATTTACAACAGAAAGCAGAACTGGCCCCAGTCATAGTGCATGTAAAACCGGGAGAATGGGGCACAAAGATTGTGGATAATGCCAGTGATGTAGAACGTAAAGAAATGGAAGCTCCAAACAAAGATCTTGATAAAGAGGTAGAAAAGGAGTTGGAACAAGTGGACCTCAGAGTGTCTGAATTACAAGCTGAGGTTGTGCCACCTGTGCCAACTGAACACCAATCTCACACTGCACTACAAACTCAAAACAGACCACAAAGCAATGCTGATTTTTTTTCAGTAACTACCAGAGAACATGAGCGGAAATCAGAAATTCTGTGTAAAGACAAAAAAACAAGATTTTCATTAAAGATGGAGGATAAGCCAAAGGAGGGACAGTGTGCAGAGAAAATGGCTGAGCAGGAAGTGGTGGCATCCTACAAGGTAAGAATAATGGACAGGCCGTGTTAAGAGTAAAGGAAAACATCAAACTCTGTGTTCAATAATATCACAGTAAAGTAGAGGGATCTGGATCTGGAGACACGGAGAAGCAATACAGTTTTCCTGCAAATGATAAGCTTGAGGAAGTTAAAAAATTGATAGTGGAAGAACAACGCATTTCTAACTTTTATAGTGAAAAAGGAGTTAGAGTTAAACTTGTCTTTATTTCATTGAACATGGAGAAGGAAACAAAAGAGCCAGTGGAGCCTGTTGTCTTTGACCAACATTTGAAATAAGTTTTCTGAATTTAGTTACATGAGATTACTGAAGTCTGCCAAGTAACCCAGAAATCAATTCAAAAGTTCTTTCAGGACAGTTCAATAGTTCGTTATTCCCAGACACAAAACAAAAAACCCACTGCAAGCAAATCTGGTGAAATAGCAGAAAAGGAGGAGATTGGTCAGGAAGCAAAAGCTGAGACCACAGTTGGGCAGTCAGATAGTCTGTATTTGTTTGATGCAATAGACAATACAGGAAACAACCACAACAGGTGGCTGAAGAAATGCATGGTGTTACAGGTTTGGAGTTAACTGAAGAATATAAGGAACTGGAAAAGGTACAATCCATTAAGGATAAACTGAAAGACAAAGAAAAACAGCTAGATGGTCTAAAGCAGTGAAAGAAGCAGAAAAAAAAATGATAATGATGGAAATAATGATGTAGGTAATGAGGATCAAACAGGATTAATTATAAAAGGAGGAACTGAGAATGTAGACACACTAAAGCAGTTCAGTATGGAGAAGCCAAAACCTGCAGAGGAAATAGTATGTAAGTTTGGCTTTTGCAGGAAGAGGAAATGAAGCCTCCAAAGAGATGTCCAGTCGAGCAGATTGAGACGATGGTTTACAGTCCTGACCCTACAGACTGGAAAATCTCTCTCTATATAAAGGTACCCAAACATATCACAAGCAAATACTAAAAATCACCAGGGTTAAATTTAATTTTAAATTAACCGTGAAATAAAAAGTACAAAGTTATAATAAAAAGTATTGGTAGAGTAATTTACCACTTTGTTGCATGAAATTACATTTTCACCTTCTGACCAATCAGATTTCAGAATTTCTTTACCTGTGGCACCTGTTACATGTATATACTATTGAGTCTACTGTACCATTAAAGGCTTCCACTGTGGCTAGGTGAAATCTGGATATTTTTCACCTTACTCTTAATTTTTCAAGAAAACTAAAAGCTAGCATTTAGCATGTTATACCATTTTTGACCACAAGGACAGGACCCTGGCTGTGTCCAAATTTCCCTAGTACCCTACATACACATTAGGTTCAAATCAGTATGCCAAAGGAGTAGTATGTCCAAATTCTCAGTATTCATAAAACCATAGGTGATAAATACCTGGATGATCTACTGCTTCCGCCGAGTTTCTGCAATATGGAACCACTGGACACTGTGCATGCTGCACTAGCCCATAAGGCAACGTTACTGGCATGGAAGAACTGTCAGAATCCATGCCGTGTAGTAGGTCCGGATTGTATTCATGCTTACCATTTATGCTGATCAGTACATACTGTATCAACAGCTGAGTAGTAGGTATTTGAATGCAGTAGGTAGTGTCACAGTATGCGATTACATTACCCTGTCTACACTGGAACTGTGGTAGCTCAGGCCCCCACTGAATTTTGGTTGGCCATCACGAGTGTCCCACTACTGAAGCCAGCAGGTGTCATACTGTCAGTCAAAAATGACCCTACAAATACTTTTTCATTGCACTGTAAATAAAGCTGCAGTAGAGAGGTTCAACTTCATCACCAAGGACTCACCTGATCAGAGCACACCAGAGTTGTTCATCAATGTCTTTTCAAACACAGTCTCCTTAAAGCTGGGTTCACATTGTATGATTTTAGCCATGGTTTGGTCGTCTGAGACAAATTTTGAGAATCCTAAAAGATTCCTATAATCCCAGGCCAACATCTGTAATCTCACTAGTTTGACTAGTTCCCCGAAAGCCGATTAATGGCCATTGTGATAAAAATTTTTTTCCTCAGATTAAATCATGTCAGTGTCAGAAGATTTGAGGCACTGTCCTGTAGTGTGGCTTCTCCTGTTCTCGCGTGCGTCTGTTTTTCGCACCTTGATTGTCGTACAGTCTGACATTAATGACAACTGAGATCCTACAGTGTGAAATGGCTTAAAGCGGGGGATCATGTTCATACAGTCTGACAAGCAACAGTCGCAAAGGACTATTAATAATCGTACAGTGTGCACCTGGCTTAAGAGGTTCCTGTCTGAGACCCAAAGTCCTCAGTTCATTCTACACCTGAACTGTTGATAGCATCCTATCCCAAAACATGACCTGCTGGTTCGGGAACTGCGACGCAGTTGACCGCAAAACTCTGCAGCATGTAGTACGACCTGCCCAGTGTATCACAGGAGGGTGAGCTTCTCTCCTTTAGGATATTTATTCCATTGTGGACCATAAAAGTCCACAGCCACCCAAACCACAACGTGCTCATGCTGCTCCCTGCTGGCAGGCGATACTGCTGCATTATTACATGCCCAAACAGACTCAGTTTTTTCCCACAAGGCAGAAAGAAATAGACACATTCTGTAGCAAAACCTGAAGGCATTGTTGAAAAAACATGGGCTGAAAGTGGGTTTGTACATCCTGATATTTGTTATGAAATTAGTCTACAGATAATAATATCCATAATAAGAATTTTGCGAACACATTTTTTACAGCAGCGGATACACCCTTTTGTTAGGAGAGTTTGGATTTGTTCTTCACAATTATACTCTATTCTACTCTATATTATGTTAGAAAACACCTTATACAGTTTTTAAGCTGTGCACACTTGTTTACCATGCACACATGGCAGATTTATGAAACCTAACAGAGTTCTGCACAAGAAAGAAAAAAAAATGTCTATTTTAAAAGTATTCATGTATTAATAGCTTCATATGTAATTTCTACAGACATTTGTGTTACCGTAGCTAACTGCTGCTGTGTGTGCAGTTTCAAATGGAAGGTGCATTGTATGTAAGAAGAATACCTCAGTGTTCGTATTACTGCAAAAATACTTTGCGAGGTTCTAAATTTACAGGGTTTTAAAGTGGATTTGGATAGTAGTATTATAGTAGAGTTATGGTACAACAAAGTGTTTTATGGCATCAGAAAAAAAAAAAAAACCTGCACATAGTACATGCTTAAATATTACCTAAATCATTTGTTTACACATGTACCTTTTGGAATGAGCCTGAATTGTTTCTCCAGATACAGTAGATGTCGTTTCATGTCCCTTACATCAAAAACGAAGAAAATACATGTTTGAAAGTTGCTTATCTACTTGACACTTGGATTTTGCATGCCTGTCCATTTCAGAACAAAGAGCTACACAATGCAACTGGAAAGAATTCATAAGATTGGCTCACATAAACAGACCACTTATTGATGCTGTGTTCTACAACAAAGAACAAGTGTTTTATCAAGACTTCTAGTGGTCTCATACTGGCATATCTTAGTCCACCCTGGGTTCTTTCAGAACATTAGCATTTCAGGACAGGCAATCATTTCAATACATTTCTAAATAATAATGTATATTTTGGGATTAAGGTTTTACCCGCAAAAAAATCAGATCCTGCATCTGTAATGTAAAGGTCAGAAGCGAGAAAGGAGCTGCTTTACACTGCTACTTTTCCAAACCTTTTTGTGACTGTCTAGAATGGCTTGGTTTGATATAGCAGTTAAAAACTTTGGATTCCCCAGTATTGAGCTGTTTGTGAAGGTAAGAAATTCTTAAAACCAGTTTTCATATAGTTCATAATAAATAGATGAATACAATAGATTTTAATTAACTTTACTTATGATGGATACGATCTATACAAAGTTGAATACATTTTTTTCTGGATGTCTCACACTACAATTAGACACACTTTGATATTGATTAAGCTGTTTGTTCATATTACTATTTTTAAAGAGAGAGAGAGAGAGAGAGAGAGAGAGAGAGAGAGACGCTACTGAAAATACACAATCTACACTATATGGCCAAAGGTTTGTGGGCACCTGACCATCAGGTGTGATTTTCAAACCAACCATATGTGGTTTTTGCCAAACTGTTGCCACAAAGTTGGAAGAACATAAATGTCTTTGGATACTGTAGCTTTACAATTTCCCTTCACTGGAACTAAAAGAACCAAACCTGTTCCAGTATGACAGTGCCCCTGTGCACAAAGTGAGGCCCATGAAGACGTGGTTTGCCAAAGTTCGTGTGGAACTCGAGTGTTCTGCACAGACCCCTGACCTAAACCCCACTGAACACCTTTGGGATGAACTGGAACACCGACTGCGTACAAGGCCTCTTCACCCAAAATCAGTGCCTGACTTCACTAATGCTCTTATGGCTGAATGAACACACATCTCCACAACCACACCCCAAAATCTAGTGGAAAGCCTTTCCAGAAGAGTGGAGGTTATTATCACAGTAAAAGGAAGCCAAGATCTAGAATGGGATGTTCAGAAAGCACATGGTGATGTGATGGTCAGGTGTCCACATACTTTTGGCTGTATAAAGTCCCCACCAAAACTATTGGAACAGCAAGGCCAATTCATTTGTTGTTGCTGTAGACTAAAGACATTTGGGTTTGAGATAAAAAGATGAATATGAGAAGAGTTTCAGTTTTTATTTCCTGGTATTTATATGTAGATGTGTTAAACAACATAAAACATAGGACATTTTGTATCAGACCACCCAATCTGTAGACAAGCAAAAGTATTGGAACATGTGACTGACGGGTGCTTTTTGGTGTGTTCTGTTAGATTGATTGATTAAACAATAAATAGCTCTGAACATCTGCTCTTGGTTTTAGCCTTCAGTTTCACCTGTGAAGACTGCATTTGTTATTAAAAAGGTTAAGCCAACATGAAGATTAGAGAGCTGTCTATGGGAGAAGAGCAAGCCATTGTGAAGCTGAGAAAAGAGGGAAAATAAATCAGAAGCATTGCACAGCATAGCGAATACAAAAATTTGGAATGTTCTGAAAAAGAAAGAAACCACTGGTGTACTGAGCAATAGACACCGAATGAGTTGGCCAAGCAAAACAACAACAACTGATGACAGAAATATTGTGAGAGCTGTGAATAAAACCCCAAAAACAACAGTCAGTGACATTCCCAACAACCTCCACAAGTCAGGGGTGAAGGTAGCACAATCCACCGTTTGAAGAAGACTTCAAGAGCAGAAATATAGAGACCATACCACTAGATGCAAACCACTCATCAGCAGTAAGAATCAGAAGGACAAATTGGAATTCACAAAGAAATACAGAGATGATCCACAAAAGTTCTGGTACCATCTACCAAAGTGATGGAAAGGCCAAAGTGTGGAGAAAGAAAGGATCTGCAGGAAAAAAAACAACAACTGAAAATGGCTGTGGTAAAAGCCTAGAAAACCATCACAAAAGAACAAACCAACAGTTTGGTGATGTCAGTGGCTTGATGCAGTTATTGCAAGCAAGGAATATGCAATCAAATATTAAGTGTTATTTACTTCAAGACTTATCTGTTCCTATACTTTTTCTCACCTAAAAGTGGGGTGGTCTGATACAAAATGTTCTATGTTTTATGTTGTCTGACACATCTAGATGTAAATGAAACAAAACAAAAACTGAAATCCTAAACTCTTGTCTCATATCCATCTTTTGATCTCAAACTCAAATGACTTTGGTGTACAGCACAAACAACTGAATTGACCTACCCATTCCAATAGTTTCAAGGGGGACTGTAGTGTATGTGTACATCTTGAAATCTCATTAATCTAAATTTCAGAATTACTCGGGTATCATTATCACAGAGGAGTGCTTTCTTTCTTTCTTTCTTTCTTTCTTTCTTTCTTTCTTTCTTTGCAGTGAGTATGACATGTACTGGATTGTTTTGCAGGCAGGAATTGATGGGGAAAGCATTGGCAACTGTCCATTCTCCCAGAGACTCTTCATGATCCTTTGGCTAAAGGGGGTCATCTTTAATGTCACAACTGTGGACCTCAAGAAGTAGAAACTTATTTTACATAATTTCTATATGGTTACATGGAGCATTGTGTTTTAAGAATACAAGCAGATTTCATGTTGGGTGATGAGCTGTATCATGCTCTTGTTGTTCTTATTGGCATTTGATTTGTATCTTATAGGAAACCAGCTGATTTGCAAAACCTTGCACCAGGAACCAACCCACCTTTTATGACCTTTAATGGTGAAGTGTTGGTGGATGTTAACAAGATTGAGGAATTTCTTGAGGAAAGGCTTACACCACCAAGGTACAGGACCCAGTAGTTTTTCATCTGTTTAACCAGAATTGTTTAGAGTGCAATTTGTGCTTGAATTGGTGTTCTTGTTTACTGTTTGTCATTCACCACATATCAATGCTTCTAAAGGTATCCCAAGTTGGCTGTTAAACACCCAGAGTCAAACATCGCAGGAATAGATGTATTTGCCAAGTTTTCTGCGTATATCAAGAACTCTCGCAAATATGCAAACGATGGTGAATAATTCTTTTTTTTTTTTTTTAAATTGGTTTTAGTGGACTTTATTATTATTATTATTATTATTATTATTATTATTATTATTATTATTATTATATGCATTCTTTAGGATTGGAGAAAGCTCTGTTGAAATCCCTGAAGAAATTGGATGACTACTTGCTGTCTCCATTGCCAGAGGAGATTGATGCCAACAACCCTGATGACACAGGACCATCAACACGCAATTTCCTGGACGGACCAGACCTAACTCTTGCTGACTGCAACCTGCTTCCCAAACTACACATCATCAGGGTATTGTGTCTTACTTGCTGTGAATACAATATGTATGCAAACATGTCAATCAATTTAGATGAGAGCCTGAATCAACCTTTAACATTTAGGTAACTAGCTGATGAGTCATTTAAGATGTTTTAATGAACTTATGATGCCACACAGTGATTGCATTATTATATTTTGTCTCAGATTGTTGCAAAGAAGTATAGAAGTTTTGAGATTCCAGCTGACATGAAAGGGATTTGGCGATACCTGAATTCTGCCTACCAGAAAGAAGAGTTTACCAGCACCTGTCCTGCAGAACGAGAGACTGAGTTTGCCTATTTTGATGTTGTCAGAAAGTTAATATAAGTTTGGTGCTTGATGAAAATATACAGAGATGTGTGGGGTTGTATTTAGACTACAGAGAGAGAGTGAGTTTGTGTGTGTGTGTGTGTGTGTGTGTGTGTGAGAGAGAGAGATTGTGTGAGAAAGAGAGAGAACACTTTTTTTCATATCCTGAATAGTTAAGCTTGATCTATAATCATATTATGCATTTTATATCTTTGATGTCATGGGCTTGATGTTTATAAGGTTATTTTTTAGTTTATCCTTTGTATATTTGTCTTGTAATTTGTCATATCCATTAATTTTCTGCTGAGTTTTCCCCCCAGAAACTAGAATTAATAATTTTATGTGATTCCTAAAGTCTG
>JANDJT010000154.1:4891254-4910439 GCA_024331685.1 Stegophilus panzeri | reverse complement strand
TATAACATATAACAATGAGTTTTAATTAATATAAAGATTTATTATAACATAAAAAGAAGTAATGCTGTATTAATGAATATCAATTTATTGTTCTATATTATGTTCTATATTATATTATTTAATCGGTGAGGAAAAAGGTGCCTTTTTTCCTCCTCCTTCTTTATTATTCATTATTGTTATTTATTTCTTCTTCTTCAACTTCTTATTCATTTTGTTTGTTAGTTTGTTTGCTTTTGGGGTTTTTTATGTGCATTATACTGTATATCACTAACATGTACTGAAGTAATTCTATTTAAGTAATCCCAGAGAATGTGTCCTGGTGCTTTAAAACTGAAACTTCGTTTAAAAGAACTAAAGACAGTTTTGTAATCTTTTTTTTGTTACTTCGACGCTTTCCTAACGCAAGAGTACAAACTTAGCTTGTGATTTATTTCTAGTCACAGTCACTTTAGTTTCTGAAGTTTGTAAAAAAATAAGACAGGTTTAAAAAGGGATTGGGAGAAAGGACAAAGAGAAGAAAGGCTGGCAGATGTGTTGGGTCCAATCTCTCATCTCTGTTCCACTTGTATTCCACTGACTTGGACAGACTTGTTAATCGGTTGTCGTGGTTACACTGCTAGCAGCCCCCAGAACAATCAAATAACTTTTAAAGCAATAATATCAACAGCTTGTGTTTATAGGTTACTAAATATACTTGGTTACCGGAGAGACCCTCACCTAGAGAATTTTGGCTGGAGCTTGAGCAAACATTCAGATAATGTGAAAGGGCTGAAGGGGAAGAAAAGCAGTTCCACTGAAGAGCACACTACATTTGTACCTGAGCTCGTTGAACTTTTGTCTTTCCAAATTCATTATTTCATGTCTTTTCAAATTACAATATTTCACAATGATCACCAAGAATGGGAGGTACAAAAATAAAGTTCTGTTTATTATTAGGACCTTTTTTTTTTTTTGCATGCTTGTAAAATTTTCCTACTTGTAGAAGGGGGGTTAACAGGATTTCGTGCAATGAGGCTACACATGTCACAAGAGGTCACTGAGGTCATGTTAATGTTAAGTCATGTTAAGTATGTTGTTGACGTGTCAATTAGACATGGCCGTAGATTTGCTTGCTGATGAGCATGGGTCATGTTAGAACGTGATATTGAAGTGTGAGATATGCTTAATTCTGAGAGCAGTATTTCCAGAAGCAAACTGTTAAAAAAAAAAAGACAACAAAAGCAGCAGTTAATAAATGTTAGCTTTTTTATATATACATTTTATAGTGTATTCTTGCTTTAACAACAAATTAGCTATATATGTGAGATACTTTTAAATTGGTTTTACTGTTTCATTTCATCTCACCTCTCTTGTTAGTTTTCTTGGGAGTTGATGGCAAAGACTTTTTGAATGCCTTTCCATTCAGGAGTTTGGGATCCACTTGGTCAGTGCTAGCCCTTGGTGAAGCACCTTTGCTGACCACAGATGACACTGTAGTTGATTTCATGTTACCTTCTGTGAGCTACAACCACGGCAAAAATATGCCAGAATGACTGATTAGCAACAGTGGAAAAATTTCAATATGGAACTGTTTATTAGATTAGTTTATAATTTTTTTTTTTTTTTTTTTTTTTTTTTTTACAATGAATGCACCAATTTACTTGTATAGTAAGCAGTTATAAACCTACCATTTTATTCTTTTTTCCTGAATTGCGACTGTTGCTATTACCTTAAAACAGATCAAAACAGAAACATACTGTTTTATACATTTCCAGTACCAGGGAATCCAGTTAACCATTTAAACTCCTGCTTTACTCTTCAGTTACTCATTTTGTTCAGTGAAAATACAGTGAAACCGATAGGAAAGACTTGTACAGTACTTATTAGAGGGAGGAATATAAATCGACTGCACTGTAAGAAATCAAGAATACTATACTGTACCTTTCTATGTCATTTGGGTGGTACCCTCAAGTGTATGTCTTTTATACTGTTAGTATCACCAGAAAATGTGAATATAGCATACTTCCAAAAAAAAAAAAAGATTTAATCAGTTATCTTTAATTAGCTTTTAGAGTAAGGCTTTAAGGTAGACTGCATGTGCCTTCCCAGATAAAAGATACACAGTAAAGTTACAAAAGATGTACACTTGTGGGTATTGCGCCAGAGATAAGGAAAAGTACAGTTTAGTACTTTTTTTTTTTAAAGGGGATATTTTACTGGAAACAATCATATGATACAGTTTTAATGTTAATTTATTATGGCAATATTGTTCTCAGTATTATTATGTTTATCTTAGCATGAGTAAATATTATTCACAACAATAATAGTTTGCAGCAAGAAATGAGCAACTATGGTAAAAGCTTCTCCCTTCTCTTACCTCTTTTTATGATGGTGAGACGGCTGTTCAATGTACTGTTCAGTGACTTATGAAGCTCCTCAAGAGCACTCAGCATATGTAGGATCGTCTCTCGTCTGTCTGGTGTACTGCTGGCTGAAATTATCTTTGCACTTTTGGTCTCTAACAAAGTCTTGCTTTGTTTATTTGAATTAACAGTCAGTGGAATTAGCTTCAGGGGTTTGTGAACACTGCCCTCTTCCATTGGCGCATGCTCCTCTATTTCAGGGTCATCCATTACAGAGCCTAGGTTAAGCTGACTATCCAACGTGTTGGTTGCTGCTACTATGTTTTCTAGTCCATCAGAATCAACTGGAACTGGAGCAATCTTCAGTGTTTTGCCTTGACTGTTAGTTGCTGCCAGTATTTTGTCCAGATAATGTGGACTACTTGTGGCTTTATCTAAGCTACCTGAAGGTCTTACAGGCACTGTCATTTCCTGTCTGTCAAAATACGTAGTCATATCGTGGATGTCTGGGCCACTCGTCCAAGGTTTCTTGTCACCTTTGGATTAAAATAGGATATTAAACATGAGTACTAGCGATCTCAGTGGCTATATACTACTATGCATCTTTATATTCACTGTATTCTGTTCCAACATGTACTCCTTTTTATATTTCTATGTAAAAAATAAATCTAGTAACAGGCACCCATAAGTAGGAAACTGAAGCATGCAAAAACGAACAGCTTCAACAGGAAATGTCTTTTCTCTTTCATACTAGGAAAATAACACATCATAAAACACATCTACAAAGTTGTAAACAATGGTTTTGGGAATGTCCGGGAGCTGCTAGGGAATTGACTGTATAGAAATGATGTCACATGCAAGCTTGAGATCAAGACTGCACAATATAGAGATATCTGTTTTTACTGAAAATTATATTAGTAACAGTCCCTTAATTGGGACGTGGTAATGAACAATATTGTATATTGAGCAATATTAAAGCATTGAAAATATTTTATTAATGAGAATAATGTTTTGTTCTACAATAAAGAATCACTTATTCTGTTCACGCAAATAATTTTCCATTCTTCCACGTTGTTTATTATTAATGTAGAGAGTTTTCACAAATCATTCACTACTGTCATTCACTCTATTATATAATACACCACAATTATTAATCAAATTGTGCTAACAATCTACTTTCTGCACCTACAATCACAGAAGTATTATCACAGAGAATGGGATCACTGGCTGATTAAAGCTAGTCAGCATGAGACATAAAGCCTGTTTGATTACATTCACAATATCAGTTGCTGAAATATTGCTTATAATTCCATTTCCTTATGCACAACAGAAAATCACCTTAAGGTTATTCCAAGAAGAACTTATTTGACTATAATCAGAGCCTTTACCTTTTAATGATGCCTGTTGAAGGTCTGGAACTTCGGAGGTTATTGGTGCAGCATCCAGAGCTGGAGTTAAAATCAACAGTGCTACTATTGACATCAATTTCAGCATGCATCCTTTCTGCATCTTGGTTTTGTCTGGAAAGCTATACAATTGCAGATCTAGCTTTTCAGGCTTTTACAAGCAAAAATAACTGTTCAGTACAGAGTTTAATTGAGCCTTGCTTTTAATAGATGATGTAAATCATCTCTCAATGCTATACACACACTTGTTACACTAATGCGCCCCTACAGTGAGAAGGCTTGTCGAGTGTGTGATGTCTATTACGCGCTGTTGCTGCAACGTTGCGCTTCGCTTTCTCTACCATCATGCAGGTGCTGTCCTGCCTTTTAAACCAAGTAAGATTTGGGTGTGGGGTAGAGACCTGCCTTGGCAATGGCCAATCTGGAAAAATCCTCCTCCTTATCATGGATTGGCGTCTTTGTGACATTTAGGACTGTGTTTGGTGTTGGGGCCTTCCATTGTAAAGAAGGCAGAAGGCAATGGGCCCTTCTGCGTCAGAGCCTCTTTCTCCTTTGGCCCCTATGCAAACACATTAGGAAATGCCCTATCACTGCTTATACAGCAGGTCTCCTGGCCACTGTCCTCCTCCACATAGACAATGGGAAATATCAAATTATTTGATTCATACAACTATGCAAAAACATTTATAAATCCAGAATGCAACAGCACAGAGTAGCATAAAGTGCATGCTATAGCTATTGCATTCTGGATTTATAAATGTTTTTATAAATACATTTTGATGTATATCTGTAGACAGACATATATAAAAATGATAAGCTTGTGTATTTGGGATTTGTGAGACAAATACATTACTACAAGATATTTAAGGGAGAGTGGGTTGATGTGATGGCCAAACTGTGCAAATGTAATCAAAAAGATTGTTTTCATAATCTGAAATTGATAGATTTGGGTGAGAAAGCGATTGCAGTTTTTTTAATGTTGAGGTTAATGGTACCAGAAATTCCAGTCTCTATTTGTCTGGTTCTCTGATGTCAGGAGAGAGGGATGCGGAATCTGGGCTAAGCAGACGACAGTGGAGACAGAAGCACAGCACTGGATGAATGGAGGTTTAGAAAGCCAGTTGCTGGGAAGGCACCACTTAACCTGCAAGTATTTAGTAATTCATTACCCATGTATATTTGAATACTGACTCATTCTTTGACATGCATGTATCTGTTTGCATGTTTTTGTGCCAGTACCTACATGGGTATTGTATAACTCATTCTTGTTCTTTATTACAGTTCCTTGGTCCTATATTTAGATCAGTGGGAATAAAAACTCCTGAAGCTTTGCCTGTGTGCTTTCTTTCCTCCTTTCTGCAAAAAGCTATTCTAGATGAGGTACACTCACTAAGTGAGGTACTGCTAAAGTTAAAAGGCCATTAATTTGCCATAAATTTACATAAAAATGCTTTTAAAATTTCTCTGTTAGCTTGTGGTGACAGAAAGAGACAGACAAAAAGAAAAAAAAAGGATGAACCATGCGTGTGAAGAAGGTGAGGTGACATTTGTTGATATGTAATTTTTTAACATTACCATTTTTACATTAACATGGAACAGCACAGGGAAAGCAATTATGTACATGTCTGGGTGCAGGACATTTACCTTTTCTTAAGTTGTAATGGTTTGATGATGGGGAATTAAAAGGTTTTCTTTGCAAAGTTTGTATTATTATTATTATTATTATTATTATTATTATTATTATTATTATTATTATATATTTTAACTTAATACTCATTTGGTGAAGAGGTAGATCTTCAGTTTTTGTTTGAAGACAGCCAGTGACTCAGCTGTTCGGACAGCCAGGGGTAGTTCATTCCACCACCTTGACAGAGAAGAGTCTTGATGCATGTCTTCCTTGTGTCTTGCGGGATGGGGTCAAGTTGAGCCATTCTCAATCATTCAGTGAAACGTGCTGCACATCAGGGTTCGACCATTTCTTTCAGCTAGGTGAGGGTCCATTTTTAGTTTTATAGGCAAGCATCTAGAGTAAGCCAGAGGTGATTGAAAACAAGTTGTGCAGCTGGATTCTGTATCAGATTCAGGGGTCATATGGCTACAGGGATACTCTAGACAACTCTAGAACAGCCGTCTCTAGGCAAAGATTTTGAAATGGTATTATTCAGTTGTTTATCTTAAAGCACATTCTTTAGAAACTACAGTTAAACTAATACTTAATATTTTCTGTTTAACCCCATCTTTTATGACATTCTTTTTAAATATGCTAATTTCCATAATGGCAGGTGTAATAATGGGTTTTACTTAATTAAACTTGCAATAAATAAACATGATGATAGATGGCGCTATAATACTGTAGATTCAATCTGAAAAGCATGCTTTATTTTCAGGGGAAACAGTTCTACAGGCGCTACACAGCCATCTAGAAGTGTTGTAGTGAGCACCTTATGTCCCTGCCAGAAAACCCACAAACAAGATTACGTGATCATGTGAGAACAGGAACTGCTGATATTGCTGCAAAGATGGATGTTAGAGAAACCTAGATGATACAATAAGTAATGTATTACATCTTGCACACAAGAGGAGCGGGTTTGAAACTGCCTGTATAGAGATTTCTGTTTTCATATTAAAATAAATAACCTTTCTGATGTTATTTTGTTACACAGTTAAGTTGATCAATACATTTAATGTGTGATTTACATTTTGGTTGTAAGGCTGATTCTGTTTTTAATTTTTTATTTTTTTATTTTTTTTTTTTATTAACCGTACTTTGATAAATACAATTTCAAGAAGCTCATTTATGTTACATCATATCTCTGTCAAATTCATGTCTGATGTTTGTCTTTTAACTGCCAGTGTGGGGAGAAACAAAAAATAAAGAAAAGATGGAAAAGTGATGGACAGAGCAGAGGAGGAGAAGGTCAGAGCCCAGAAAAGAGCGATTTGTTTTCAGTGAAACTGGAGAGCCCACCCCCACTTACCACCAGCACAACCTACAGCAGAATCAATTACCACTTGTGAGGATGAAACCAAAGCCATGGAACACAGTAAGGGCATGACCCAAGGAGTGTGTGATTGAGGGTGTGCATGTGTCTGTAGGTACGAGAGAGAGAGAGAGAGAGAGAGCGAGAGAGAGAGAGAGAGAAAGAGAGAGTGTGTGAAAGACAGGGAGAGCGAGCGAGAGCGAGAGAGAGAGAGAGAGCGAGAGAGAGAGAGAGTGTGTGTGAGAGAGAGAGAGAGCGCGAGCGAGCGAGAGAGAGAGAGAGAGAGCGCGAGCGAGTGAGAGAGAGTGTGTGAGAGAGAGAGCGCGAGCGAGAGAGAGAGAGAGAGAGTATTGTGTATTATAAAGGTATGTTCAGTTTACAAGTAATGGAAAATCAGTTTTGGTCACCTATATTTTATATATCTATTTCATACAAATCCCTTTGTTCCTTGACTAGTTTAGCGTCTAGATTTGTGTGTGTGTGTGTGTGTGTGTGTGTGTGTGTGTGTGTGTGCTCTCTCCTCCACCACTGGGTGCTGAGGACAGCCTGTGTGTTGTCACTCTACACCTCGAGGACACTGTGGCTCACCAGAGGCCAGTGTGGTTCAGCATGGGTTTGGAAACGTCTGAAACCTCTAACCACAGGAGCACGCTGGCCACCCAAGCTGTCAGGGCATGGGCACTCACAAAACAAACGGCATAGCTCCCATTCCACTTCCAGAGCAAGATTAGGAGACCCAAGCAGGGCACACTTATCTGACAATGTTTAGTCAGTTTATAGTGTTTACAAGCTTGTGAGAAAACTGGGTTACTGTGAAAATGTCAATTAGTTCATTACAAATCTAATTAAGCCTGAAGCAACTCCTTTAAATATGATTGAATATTATTATGAACATTACAGTGGCCCTGGATCATCCATTACAAAAGCAGTGTTAATAAACTCCCAATCAGAAATGACTGTTTTGCTCAACCTGGCAAATCTGCATATAGCTCAACGAATGCACTGTGAGAGGACTCATCACACACAGATATTTATTGTTATTATTTTCTTTTTGGCGATATGTTTGGTTTGTTTTTTTAATTGTAGCAGTATACTATACTGAAACTTTACATAATAGCATATTGCCTGCACATCTGAGAAATAATTGAGGTAACACATATCGATGGCCTCTAATTAATGCACTGTTTTGTCAGACACTAATATATGTAGCCGTTTTCATTCCACTATATGTCATTGTGTTCCACTATATGTACCTATTACACCCCGTCATAACAGTTTCATGACATGTTCAAGTGTACTATATAATACAGTAACACATTCCATATTAAAGCAGTTTAATCTGAGCAACTATCAAATGACAGCACCACGACAGCCATTTGTTTTTCAGATCTGATCAAAATATGGCAGATCAGCCAAGCAGCAACAGAGGCTGACGAGAAAGCCTCAAGGAGGAGTAGAAATAGAGGGATGAAAGGAGAGGAGAGAACAGAGCAGAGGGATAAAAGTGTGAATGGGTCCTGAAGGAAATCAAGGAGGACAGTACAAGTGATTGGTTACTATTAGCAGACTCTAATGGGTGTGACATCGATAAGGACTGTAACTTGATCTCATGTTTTTTAGTGCTAACTGCTGCACTCCCGTCGAGCCATCAATCATTATCGCACTCGGACTGGATTCCTTAGCTTGCTAAATATTTAATAAGCTTTTAAAAAGAAAACAGGCAGAAAAGGAGAGTTAGAGAAAAAAGAGAGTACCTCAGATTTTGTCCTCTTTTACTTTTGTTCTTCCTTCCAAAGGACCTGATACGTTTGCGCTTTGACTTTTATTATTGTAATACTGGATGATTTTACTGAGAGAGAAGAATGCATGCACACAAATACCATTTTGTCCTTTCCCACGCATCTCTCTCTTTATTCTCTCCTAACTCTCAGACAGTCTCAGTCAGAATGACTGACATTTGTTCATACATGCATAAACACACCAAGCTGACAAAACCTTTTCATCACAGACTACTGACATGCTCCCAAAGTCACAGGACATCAGACTTTTCTCTAGTTCTACTGGATCCATAATTAAAGTATATATTACTGCACATGGCGTGGTGTCAGGTGACCAGAGGTGAGATCTGATGCCTGGAGCTCTGGCTCTATAACAGTGAGCCCATTAGCAGGTATGAATTATACATTCAATGCCAACATGTGCACAGAGATGAAGAGAGATAGAGAGAAAGTGAAAACCAGGCAGTGTGGACATTCAATCAAATTCTAAGTAGGTCACTGTAAAAGTGGAAAAAGAAAAAGACTCCACTGGGCTTTTACACTTGACCCATTAGATGGTGGGCTTCCTCTTCTCCTAACCACAACCTGTTATAAATCAGTTATTAACCACTTTCTTTCAATATGAAGCAAATTCTGCCTCAGGGCCTGCCCACTCATGACACCCATGTGTGTCTTTTCTATTTTTCTATTTGTGTGTTGTTAATTATTTTTTATTATTTTTTGTTGTCAGTTATTTTTTAATAATTTCTAATTGGTTTCATTTGATCAGTGCACTTTTCAGATTATGATCCATTCCAAAATTATTATTATTATTATTATTATTATTATTATTATTATTATTATTATTATTATTATTGTGTACATAATATTACACATTTGGCACAGAGAAAGAAATAAAAAGGAAGTAAAATAAGTAGCAGTGTTCAACTGGACTTTTTAAAATTATTTTATTAGAAAGTATATCTAAGAAACTTTTTTTTGGATGCAACAATATTCTGTTTTATTTAGCTAGTACAATATCCAGCACCAACAATGATGTGTGATTTACTCAATTCTGCGATGAACTGAAGTCCCATCCGGAGTGTGTTCCTGCCTTGTGCTCAGTGTTCACAGGATAGGCTCTGGATGCTCAGGGTCACCGGGTGTCTGGTTTTGGAATGGACATTTTAACTTTTAATGATTTGGAGACTGTGTTGTATGCTTTTATTTCATTGAGACTTGACTATTTCAATGCACTTTATATTGGAGGCGTCTGTCTCACGCCTTCATTTGGTTCAAAATGCTGCTGCTACACTCTAAAAAATCTGGGTTATTTTTTTCTACCCAAACGCTAGGTTGAGCCTTTTGGGTCATTTAATTGGCTTATTTTCTTGGGTAGTTTTGTGTAACCTAACCGTTGGGTTAGTGGCTGGGTCATTTTCACTGACAGTTGAATCAATGTACTCCTCCCCCACCCGACGCATCAGCCCAGCCCAGTCCAGGCTGATTTGCTCGACTAAGATTCTGATCAAAATCAAACTGAATTGAATTGAATTTTTAAAAGGGGAAGAAAGTCTGAACATGTTGCATACATTTTATTCAGTTTACGCTTGCTGCCTATTAGTTTTTATAATTTTTAAAAAAATTCTGATTACAATGTTTTACTAATGACATATAAAAGTCTCAATAGTTTAGCTCTGCCATTTCTTGCTGATTTTTTGGAATGGTAAAATCCATCTTGAACACTTAGTAAATGTCTTTTTCAAAAGTGAGGACATAGGAACACAGGCTCTATACTTGTATTTAAATACAGGTTAAAGACCTAGCTCTTTTCCTTATTTGTAATTGTGATAAATCTACTGAGTTTTCAGTTAACACGTGTAGATGGTTTTACTAAGTGCGGATTGCTTTATCATGTTGTTATTTTTTTATTTGTTGAACTATGTTTAATTTATCATCACTGTGATTCTTTGTTTTGTTATATTTTTAACAATTAAACTTTACTCTTTTACTTTTTTGTTTATTCTATCCTTATGTATATGTATATGGCTAATTCAATATTTTATGTAAAGCACAATGGATTTTGACTAATTCTATATATAGAATTTTATATATATAATATAATTCATTATATAAATTTCTATTCTTCTTCATGTTAATGGTAAATGGTCTGCACTTATATAGCGCTTTTTTAACCTTAGTGGTTTTTGTTATATTATTGGTTTTCATTTCATTTCATTTCATTTCATTTCACTAGTTCTCATTCACCCATTCACACACCAGTGGTTGCAGAGCTGCCATGCAAGGTGCTAACTTGCCATCGGGAGCAACGTTGTGTTCAGTGTGGAGTTATGTGGGCCGGGAACCAAACCGCCAACCCTACGATTAGTGGACAACCCGCTCTACCACCTGAGAGCCACTTAATGCCGCCCCTTAATGCTTTTTAAGCATTAGATTTTCTGCTTTAAGTTTCAAACAGGTTAAAAACCATAACCACTGATATACTTCTTCTGTAATTATAGAACTTCTCTATCTCAGGGGATTACTGTAAAAATATACATTAGTGCTCTGCTTAATAATAGTCAAATGTAGGAGAAAGACGATTCAGAATGGAATCAATTTACATGTTTTCTTGTTTCTCATCCGTGGATCCTACTATTACTCGTATGTGTCTCTGTTTGTTATCTCAGTTGTCAAAGCTGCATGCAAGTGTAGTACAGCTATGACAGATGGGGTAGGTGGAACACTAATGCCACCAATTACACAATATTTTGATTGATGTGTCTTTCTGGTGCAGGAATATGTAATGGGGACACAAGCTGAAGTGCAAAGGCATTAAAGCACTTGAAGGTCTTTTTAACACAGTGACAACATTATCCTAATGATGAAGTGGTCCGAACTCCGTAAAAATAGAGTGGGTAGAATAAGATCAACAAAAGTAATTTAGCTCCTCAATGATCTTTTAGCAATTGCAATCAGATCCATTAAACTCAAAGCTACAATTAGTCACAATCCTACACAATCCAAAACATCCTGTGATGAATCCAGTGAGTTAATTTTAATAAGTTCTGCTATTGTTTAAAATTATACAATTGTGGGGAAAGAAACTCAGCAACATTTTACAAGCTTTAGGTCCTCCATAGATTTTAATGATAAGTAAATGATAAGAATTGATTTTGGTTTAATATAGTCTACTGCATTTCTTTCACTTGTGAGGTAATATGCAGGTCTGTTGGAGCACTGCCGTATTAATGCCCTGAGAACTCATGTACCTCTCTCCTATCTACAGAGGAGACAAAGACCTCACCTCAACATTAATATCGCACAGATTATCCAACTCCAGTTACCTCCCCTTCTTGTTTCATATGCTCTCACAATGTTGCACCCTCAGGATCTTCTTATTAAAGTTGTTAAATACCCCCAAAATGAATTTAGGCTAGAGTTTCAAATAACCTAAATACAGTGCTCCAAAGCTGTACTTCATTTCATAGAGGAAACCTTCACATTCCAAGGCTTCATTTAACATTTGTTATAATCTCAGTCTTGGCCAGACAATTATATTGTCTGTCTTGCTTTCATTTCTCTTAATGAATAAACTCGGGGATCTATTTAGATGACAGTCCTCACAGTGATTTATGGTAGACATTTAAAGAAAAGTGTGTTCTCCTTCAGTGACCTTACAATCACAGAGTACCGTTAAACCTATTTCCAGAAACAAATGGGTAAACAAAATGGAAACACCAGGCATAAAGAAATAAAAAAGAAAAATTTT
Organism: Stegophilus panzeri; assembly: GCA_024331685.1. Classification (NCBI taxonomy): domain Eukaryota; kingdom Metazoa; phylum Chordata; class Actinopteri; order Siluriformes; family Trichomycteridae; genus Stegophilus; species Stegophilus panzeri. The sequence goes on along the minus strand of JANDJT010000154.1, from coordinate 4,898,181 downwards.
GCTTCAGAAAATAAAACTGGTAGTGATTAGACTGAAGAGTAGAGTATCTGCAGTGTGTGTAAATATGAAGCACAGAAATGACAGATATTTTTCAAATGAAACTTTGGAGCAAACTTGACTCTACCAATCTAAATGATTCGTTTGTCCAGCTGTGCAAATGTGTGCATTGATTCTCCTGCCTGTCAAAGACTTGTTCAAAAAGATTCAGTCAAAAACATTCCCTTGCTGCTAGCAGCACAAGTTCAATCCTTTCTACACAGACCCATAAACTTGAATTAAACCTATACTAAAAATAGAAACTACAATATAACAAAAATTAAATAGTACATAATTGATCTGCAAGACAGAAAAGATAAACACATTCCTAATTTAGGGCATTTAGTCAATGTCATTGAAGCACCCAACAGTGGTGAAGAGCCTCTAGGTTACGTGTCCACTTGCACCTTTGCCATGCTGCGTGCTGTTCATTTAAATTGAGATCTCTGCCAAATTCACATGATACATATTGGTTGCAATTTGTCCAAACCTGGCTTGCCGCATATCTAAATATCTAAATGTGGCCACCAACTCAGTATGTAAAACCTAATGTGGCACCTAAGCCATCATCAATGATTTTACAGGCAAAAAAATAGTAAAAAAATGTAAACATGAGTTCTAAAATTCCCTGAATCAAAATGATAGGTCTCTCACTGAAAAAAAAAAATGGAATATGTGGTCAGTTTGATTTAAGAAAAAATATTATGTATGGTTTATATAAAAATATTATGTTTCTCATCAAAACGTGATTTCATTGCTTATGCTAAACTTAATTTAAACAACTTTCTAATTAATTAGATTGAAATCACATAGTATTAGCATGTTTGCCTGGCACCTCCAGGGTTGGGGGTTCAATTCCTGCCTTCACCCTGTGTATGCGGAGTTTGCATGTTCTCCCCGTACTTCGTGGGTTTCATCCAGGTACTCCAGCTTCCTCCCCAGTCCAAAGACATGCGTTGTAGGCTGATTGGCAGCTCTAAATTGTCCCTGTGTGAAAGGATGTGTGAGTGTGTGTGCGATTGTGCCTTGCGATGGGTTGGCACTCCATCCAGGGTGTCCCATGCCTTGTGCCCCGAGTCCACTGGGATAGGCTCCAGGCTCCCCACGACCCTGTAGGATAAGCGGTACAGAAAATGGATGTATGGATGGATGATTAAAATGTGTGGTAGAATAGCGCAGAGGTAATTTTGCAGTTGCAGAATGCTGGCAACCTTGGTCTGATGCTCAAGTGAGAGTGCGGAGTTTGATTTTATTCAGGCCATTCAGAACACTTGATCAAATCATGTTGGATGTATGAAAACAAATTATGTTAATGTAACTCAATTCAACCACATGGAACCGATGTACACATTTGAATTAGGCAAATTCAACAAGCTTGTTTTTTCAGTGCACCAGCAATGCAAGGCCACAATATAGTCAATATAGTCTTCTTATTTGATCCTGTTACTTTCTTTCATTCAAACAAAATCTTTCTTTTTTTTGCACTCTTCAGTACTGTAAGATTTACATTCAACAGCCTTCTCTGCCAGTGCATAAGATATCTAAGATAAATTGGTTTCTCTCCTACTCCATCAAATTAGTGCCTCCCTTTACAACAGTTATAAGAACAGCAATGTAAGAGTATTTGTGTATTGTGGACAAATAAATGGTAAGCTAAAAAAAAAAAAAAAAACCCTAGAGACTATTAAATGCTGGAGATGGTCTCGAACCGAAGTTAAATACGAAGTGAAATACAAAGAAGTTTCCCTGTACAGAGTCCAGACAATCACAGAGACTTTTTTCTGTGAGGTATTTTAGTGATAACTATCAGAATGTAAATATTGTCAAAGTGTACTTAATATTAATTAAAATTAACAACTTATAATACAGCTATAGTATTTTTATGAAGGTTCTTTATCTATTTTAAAGAAACAACAATTTTAGACAAAAATCAGGCATAGGCATAAGAATAATCTTATAAAACATTGTCATTTGAAACAAAATTTAAAAAGAAAGATCCCATTGATCAGACTCATCAGACAGCTTTTTATATATACATGTTCTATTTATTATTCTTTGGAGAAACAAGTTCTTGCAGTCTACTTACTGTAATATAGAAAGAAATATGTTTATTTCGTTCCAATCCACAGCATTCTTGGCATACAACACAATTTGGCCAGCTAATTGAAAGCCCCCTGAGATTCATGCTGGTATTACATGCAGGCAGCCTAAGACTGTTATCACGGGAATGATGCATAAGGCAAGAACAGTTGGTCTCAAGGGAGTGATGATGAAGAACGGAGGCAGGCAGGCCATGACAGGTAAACAAAACACTCACCCCATAGTCTCTCCAGACTTAGACTGACCCTGTCCACAAGCCAGTGGTGTGAGACCAAATGCAAGCATGATAGGGAAGCAGTAGGTGCAGCATGGAGAGTAAAAAGATAAAAAAAGGATTCATAATAATTTACGGGCCAGTAAATAGCAAGAGTAAGCAAGAGCAAGAGGGGTTCTTATTGTGCTTTCATTACATTATGATCACTTTCTTGTCTTGTGTAGTTAAGACTATGGAGAAACATTTTTACATTAGCTACAAGATTTAGGTTAAACATTTACAAAAATCTCTATATAAACATTTACAAATGTATAAAACTAAAACAGTGTTACAACATATTTAAATCAAAGCTAAAGCAGAAACAGTGTTATAGCATTTATATATTACTGGTTGCTTACTTCTTATTGGCACGATTTAAAAACATATTGATAAACATTCAAGAAAACTTATTTCTGCTGTTTCCTTAGTGCTTGTTGTTGCTTCCTCTTCAGGTGCATTGTATGTAGTTCATACTTGTCATTAATTACTGATCCTTTACCCCCAGTAACAGAGATTTCCTGTCAAATTTTGTTTTATAACAGGATGAATCCTTGTTACTGACAGCAGTAGGTCAGATATTCTCTAGAATTTTGTAGTGTCATTTGACGTTCCATCTTGTAAGGAATAAATAAAAAAGGAAAATGTTAAAATAGAAAGCAATGAAAAACAACTATTTGATCATGCTTAATGAATTAATTTTATATATAAAAATGTGTTTTTATTTACATGAATCTTGGCAAAATATACTATATGGTAGTCAGCATATACATCTGACCATAACGTCTATTAGTCCCTTGTTGAGCATTCTTTGCTATTTAACAAACCAGGTCTAAACTATCAAAGGAATATGTCTGCCACATTTACCACATGATTGTTTGACCTTAGCTTGTTGTTTTGCCCCCTCCCCTTCTGTTTCTGTGTTGAAGAAAGGAAACTTAAATCAGCAAATTCCATGAATAATTAACAGCTCACTGGGATTAATTATTAATGTGTTGCACGAGTAATTGCTCCCATTTAAAAGAGAGAGTGTGACTTTGTGGAACATACGAGAACGTTAACAGTGCAACTCAGAAATAGTTGCTATCTATCTATCTATCTATCTATCTATCTATCTATCTATCTATCTATGTAGCTAGCTAGCTTTCTGTCTGTCTGTCTGTTTGTCTATCCTTGGTTATTTTATTAGTTGCCAGCAAAAATTTCTGGTTTACATATTATCATACACAACTCTATGAAGATCAGCCTACTGCACATTGCATTTTTTTTTCTTTGACTTCTCCCCTATCTGTACATTCACTATGCCATCCTCTCACTTGATTACCTTTTGGCTTCCTCACTCTACCTTCCTCATCATTTCTGACACTTTTGCTCTAATTAATTTTTCTCTGTATCCTCACAGAGTGTGTATCATGTTTCACAGACCCAGCTTGTTAACTGCTTGCTAATTACAGTCATTATCTCGATCTGTTAAATTCACAGGAATACTATAAACCTTGAGGCTGTCTGCTTGGGGTGCTGACTCTATTGGATTTGGCTCATGTGCCATGTTGTGTATGATCCGATTATGCCATGTTGCAGTGTTGTCTGTCAGGGCTGTACTTTTGTAGGTCTAATTTGTCTCACCTTGTCAAATTGTACATTAATGACTCAAATGTATAATCTCTTTAAAGCAAAAGTTCTTTTACAAGTTCACACTTTCCCCTTAAGTAAACACTGTCAGTTATATTGGATTAATCAGAGTTAACATCTACATAGTATGTCTGAAAACAGTGTAACCCTATCATTTGCCTAACCTCTAGATGTTAAACTAGTCATTTTGCTGTGTGCAGTTAGTAGCCACTATTGATAAAGTCTAGCTATTGTGGCAGGTTTTTTTCAATGTGCATTTAGAAACTTCCAATCTCATTGTGTGATTCTTACCTTACAATGTCTGAAAGCCAGTGATTCTTCTTGTTCTTTCTCTTTGCTCTTCTTCCATCCAAATGAACAAAAACCTGATCTGTCTCAGCCTGTTCTATAACTATTCTCATTCAACCTCTGGACTGAGGTACTCTGAACACCACTTATCTTTATGACAGCTAATACAGGCTGTGAACACTACCAATAGGGCAAGATCATGTTAGCTATTAACATCATTACCTATTTTTTGCACCTCTTTAATTATAGCAAAACTGTTCCATGAATTGTGCTGTGTTTCCTAGTAGTATATTGCACAAGTTATCACCCTGAAAGCTTGTCAGACTTCTGGACAGTTTCTCAATCAACTTGTAAATGACAACTTTTGAGCAAGGCACCAAGTTCACATTTATGACATTTCCCAATCATCTATTAAAAAAGGCCACCCTGTTTGCATTCAGTAGGCTGTAAAATGGTATAAGCACTATCACTTTCATACATTTAGAGCATGAAGCCCAGTCTTTGCTTCTTTTCTTACTTCTCAAAAAGTTTCATAGTATATATCTACCATCTTTCTAATACAGAGCACACTACAGTGTGCTACAGTGTGCTACACTACACACTACAGTGTGCCACACAGTGTGCCACACACTACACTGTGCCACACAGTTCGCTGGCAATCTGAGTATCTTATCACACTTTTGCAACACACTGCCATAACTCAGCTTGCGGTAAACAACTTTGATCTTGCTTGTGATTGCAGTTGTTATCCAGACTTTTTCCCTGAAATTGCTTTGTGAGATAATAAGCTATCTGTAGTGTAGACTATTGTAGAACAAACAGTCATCCTATGAATCATGAACAATGCCCTCATTTGATAATGTGAAGTAGAACCACAATATTGGCTTTTGCAATGACACAACATTGTACTCCAATCTGAAATTCCAAGAGTGGTCCAAGAGTGGTTTGAGAAATGAAAGGAATACACATTATATGCTTTTAAAATTCATTAACTACATAGAGTTAAATCAATCATCTAACGATGTACAACCGTCTATATCTTAGTATATGTTTGGACCATTATTGCACAGAAGAATTATTTTATTCTGTTCAACAAGTGTTGGGAATTTAAGTTGCATATTGTTCAGTTACTCAGCACCAGCACTAGCAGGCTGATAAGCTCTGTCCTGTCCAGGACTCTTGGCTGCCATAATAAAGCAATTAGAGAGAGCTGGCAGGCAAACACCACCCACTCTTCTGGGGTTTCCAAGACAGGCCCTGCCAATGCCAATCCCTAATAGGATCCCAAGCACAGTCCAGCAGAGATTCAATTGGATTCGAAGCCAATCAATCATCCTAGCTATTGACCTCTGATTGGATTTGGAAGGCATGTCAGGGACGCTTTGATTTTAGCTCTGGCCCAATGAAGCTGGATGTGAAGGTTTATTGTTTCAGACGGGTGGAGGCCTTGTTCTGGGTTTGACACACTGCCAGGAAAGATGGATGTGTACAGTGACTGCTGTATCCATCCATCAGCATTAGAGTCAGTCATACCATACCATCAAAAGTGACCAGGATTACTTATAACGTCATCCCCCACTGGTCCAAAACTGGCCATGCATAACTGCAGAGGAATTCTTCTTTGAACATTATAAAAAACTTTTTAAATGTATTGTTATACCAAACAGTTTGCACATCCCAAATAAGAAAATAGTCAGAGTAGAATACGTCTACAAGATACATACAGCATATATGGACTCTATTTCTAGGTGGTAGATGGAGACAGGGATAAGAATAGGAATTTGTGGTAATACACCAAGACCTTAAGCTTCTGTCAACTTATTTTAAATGACAGGAGATTAATTATCCATTTACAATCCACTGAAAAATAACCATGTTTCCACAAACATTCCAGAGATAACTGATGAATACCAAGGCCAGTGCAGAAATAATGACATGAATTACTTCAGTTTTTCTTCATAGTGCTGCAATAATCTCAAAGTAGCCATTACACATAACGACTGATCAATGTGCCCTCTAAAGGATCTTGAGAGCAATGTAGATGCAGAGGTAAACAAAGATAAAAAGGTGAAACAGAGAAGCGTTTACTAAATAAGGTCAACTTGAATTAAGTACAAGTGAACATGTTCTTCCTGACCATTAAAGAGACACTTGAAATTTCTTAATCGGGCGTGAGGGGGGTGTTTGGGTATTTACTTTGATAGTTTGATAGGTGACATCAGTAACATTGTGCTGACCAGTAGTTAATGAAGAAATAAAGCATTAGGCTGACTGAATGAATGAAACAAACAGGAAATGTAATGCTCTCTCTCTCTCTCTCATTGTGTTCCACTTCTTCTATTTTCAGTGTTTTCGCATACATTATCTTTTTCATGATATCCTTTTTCCCTTTAATTCCTATACCCACCCCACACTTACCTGGTGTATTGCTTTAGAGCATGCAATTCAATTGCAGCCTCCCATGTGTCTCAAACCCTTCGAGCTTGTAGTTGTGCATTATCCCATTACATCCAAACAGTTTTGACACCCACTGACTAACCGATGCCATAGATAATACCATAAAGACAATGCTCAATACAAATCAGGTCAGGATAACTCATTTAACCCTGCCATACATATTT
>JANDJT010000154.1:4863295-4888654 GCA_024331685.1 Stegophilus panzeri | reverse complement strand
TGAGTTATTTTGAGGGAACAGCAAATTTACACTGTTACACAAGCTGTACACTCACTACTTTACATTGTAGCAAAGTGCCATTTCTTCAGTGTTGTCACATGAAAAGATATAATCAAATATTTACAAAAATGTGAGGGGAGTACTCACTTTTGTGAGATACTGTATATATATATATATATAGTTCTCTCCAGAAGAATTGGAACATCAAGGCCAATTGTGTTGTTTTCGCTACACATTGAAGACATTCGGGTTTGAGATCAAAAGATGATTATGGAACATTAGATCAGATTTTTACATCTAGACGTGTTAAACAACATGGCACCTTTGGTGGCAGACCACCAAATGTTTTGGTGAGCAAAAGGTTAGGAACAGATAACCTTAAAATAAATTAAAGTAAATAACAGTTCATATTTGGTTACATATACCTTGCTTGTGATAACTGCATCAAGCCAATCACTCACTGACATCACCAAACGTTTACATTTTTCTTTTGTGATGCTCATCAGCCTATTTATTTATTTATTTATTTATTTATTGGGGGGGGGTGTTCTCCCTTCATTCTCCTCTTCAGATATTGAAATGCTGCTCAATTGGGTTAAGGTCTGGTGATTCACTTGGCCAGTCTAAAACCTTCCACTTTTTCCCCTGCTGAAGTCCTTTGTTGTGTTGGTAGTGCTTTTTGGGTCATTGTCTTGCTGCATGATGAAGTTCCCCCCAATTAGATTTGATGCATTTCTCTGTAAATCGGAAGACAGATTGTTCCTGTCTTCTGAATTCATTCTGCGGCTTCCATCATGAGTTACTTCATCAATAAAGATTAGTGAGCCAGTTCCAGAAGCAAGCATGCAAGCCCAAGCCATGACACTACCTCCACCATGCTTGAATGATGAGCTTCTATGTTTTGGATCATGAGCAGATCCATTCTTTCTCTAAACTTTGGCCTTTCCATCACTTTGGTAAATGTTAATCTTGATTCCAGAACTTTTGTGACTCATCTCTGTATTTCTTTGTGAATTGCAATCTGGCCTTCTGATTCTTACTGCTGATGAGTGGTTTGCATCTTGTGGTGTGGCCTCTATATTAAAGTTTTTAGCAACAAATGCAGCCTTCACAGGTAAAACCTAGGGCTCAAACCAAGATGAGATATTTAGAGCTATTAATTCTATTAATTTAACCAGTCAGTTTAACATGGTACACCTGGGCAGCAAGAAACACCATGCACATGTTCCAATATTTTTGATCACTTGGGTGGGTTCAAACAAAATTTGCCATGTTCTATGTTTCTGAACACATCTAGATGTAAATATGAAGAAATGAAAGCTGAAATTCTGATCTATTTCCTCATATTCATCTTTTGATCTCAAAACCAAATGTCTTCAATCTACAGTGAACACACACAGCAATTATTTTGTTGTAAATATCTTCAAAAAGACACATACTGTACATTAATACATTTGACACTATAAATATTATGCACATAAATTGTTTGAAACCTGCCCCTAAAGCACCACAGACTTAAGAAGTATGAACACAACATATACCTTTACCTGGATCTGGACCCATGGACTTACTTGATAAGAACATATTATACTCCATTAGCTGCAATAAAATTTTATCATAGTAACATCTCTGAAAGTGAAGATAGGTTGGTTTTATAATGTATGTGGCCATAAGATGGTAAAACAGTAAAGCCTTTCTAATGCAGCATACTGGAACCTTATTGACCTTGAAATGTTCATTCTGTTCAGTGCGTGATGGTGCAATTAAATGCTTCCATGAAAAAGAGGTAGGGAACGAATTCTAAGCCACATTCGCCATAACTTAATTACACCGAGTTAAATGCAGCAATTGGGTGATACAGAGCCTTTTGCTGTAACACTGACTGATTTTGGAGCACTCTTCCTGAAGAGCTCAAAAATAATTCATATAGCAACTTCAGTTTTAAGAACTTCTTAAAACCCAGCTTTTTAGAAATGCTTTTAAAACCAGTTGTGAGAGTAAACTCTGGATGCTGTTAAAACCATCATGTGTCATCTTATGCGCTATTGTTTTGAAATGTTGTCTGTTAGGTGTTATTATTAAATACTCTAATAGGAATTTCCTTTTGGATATGCCCTGATTCCCTTTCAAAAATAAGCTATGATTGCCACATAAATCATTACTCAAATCAAAAAGGTGCTATGAAAAGACTATGTTCACCCTGCAGGCCTAAGTGCCCAAATCATATCATTTTATGTGAAACAGATTCGTCCTTTCATGACAGTATGAACAGCAAAATCATATTAAATCTGACCATTGCTCCTAAATTATGGAATAATCTCCCGCTTTATATTCACTTGGCCCCATCGGTGGAGATTTTTAAGTCTCAGCTGAGAACACATTTTTATACTTTGGCATTTGAATTAGGGGAACCCTGAGTACTTGAGATATGTGTGATTAATATGTGTGATATTAATCACACTTTGTATATGTAGTTCTTGTTGGTATTTGTAGTGCTGTTGGGGTGTGTGTGTGTGTGTGTGTGTGTGTGTGGCTTAGTGGTTAGCATGTTCGCCTCACACCTCCAGGGTTGGGGGTTCAACTCACCCTGTGTGTGTGGAGTTTGCATGTTCTCCCCGTGCTGCGGGGGTTTCCTCCAGGTACTTCGGTTTCCTCCCCCAGTCCAAAGACATGCATGGTAGGCGGATTGGCATTTCCAATGTGTCCGTAGTGTATGAATGGGTGTATGAAACATTGCACCCGGGGGCCATCTTCAGTCGTCTTGACTCAGTCTTGCCACTGGATCATGGCGGTCACCGGGAAGTGAGAGTGAGGCAGATGCTGCGCAAGTTTTCCTCACTTTAATCCAATTCATGTTCAAGTCGACTTCCAGTTTGTGTTCTCCATAATGGAGGCAGAAATGGAAACTTCAGTCTTCGTCGACGGATGAACTCCTGTGAGTGTGTGTGTTGGTGTTCGTCATTTTACTGTTTTTTGATTTTCTGGTTGTGAAGCACTTTGGTCAACTCTTTTGTTTTTAAATGTGCTATATAAATAAATTGAGTTGAGTTGAGTTGAGATTTCCAATTTAGGACACTTGTATGTATGCGGCCAAAATTTGCTACCAATCCAATAAGTCGCAATGTGTCATTCCGAAATATCAGAATTCTTTTTACATCTGTCCAACTCAACATTTCTGATCATTTCACACAGTTTGGAATTCATCTAGGTAGAACATTATTCTTGATTGTCAAATCTTGTGAGGTTTCTGTACATCACTGTATTACCATAAAAACCATCTCCATCTCCTCATTCTGACTGCCTTTACATGTAAACTTTTCACAGAAGTAGCTGAAAGTTGCATTAAAACATCAGTTACCTGAAGCAGTTAAACATTAATCAAACTTAAGTAAGTTATTAAGTTAGTTACTTAGAACGTTAGTAAGTAAGTAAGTAAGTAAGTAAACAAACAAACAAATAAATAAATACATTTCCAATTTATACCCAATCATGTTACTGACCTGTTGCCAATTAACCTCCAGCTGTTTCTTTTTAGTAACACTTACTTTTCCAGTCTTTTGTTGCCCCTGTCCCAACTTTTTTGAGACATGTTGAGGCCATGAAATTCAAAATTGCCTTATTTTTTCCTTAAAATGGTACATTTCCTCCTTTGATTCCTCAAATTCCAACATTTGATATGTTTTCTATGTTCTATTTTGAATAACATATGGGTTTATGAGATTTGCAAATAATTGCATTCTGTTCTTATTTACATTTTACACAGTGTTCCAACTTTTTTGGAATTGGGGTTGTACTACTACTACTTCTACTATTACCGTACTACTACTACTATTACTACTACTACTACTACTACTAATAATAATAATAATAATAATAATAATAATAATTAAAGCTGAAAGCAGCATATTCAGGAGCCAAGCACCCAGACTCAGTGAGCTGCACATTCCACAAACACGCTACAATTGTTACCTAAGCAATCACTAGAAAGCAAAGCCATAACTTTAGGCAAAGGAATTCAAGAGTGATTTGTGGTTTCACTCATGATGTGTATGTTTTGACCACAGACAGTGGTAGAATTATCTGACTGTAGGAGGAAATGGGTAGCAGGGTGGCATTGCTGCTGCAGCTGCTGCTGTGATCTGTGGTGGTGTCTGTTGCTACTTTGACCTGGTTGTGATTGCTACTGCTCTGACCTGAAAAAGGCTTTCTTCTTGCAATCTAAAAACACCTAAGGTATTTATGGTTTTTTTTTTACAGTCTGGGCCTCCCCCCCCCCACAGTGTGGGTTTTAAACACTGTCAGTCATGTGTTGTCTGTATGATAGCACACTGAATGGATAGAATGGCAGAAGACAGTTGTTTACACAGGTTATGTTTACACAGTGTTATGTGAGCAAAATTTGGTGTTGATTGGATATAATTTGCAGGAGGACTAGCGAAAAAACACACCTCAAGGTGGTGAAGTCATGAAACTTCTTGCATACATGGTGCATGGTGCTGAAGATTCCTTTCAAGTTTCATAATGATAGAGATACACCCTGACATCCTGCTTTTTTGCATTTGCCAGCATGTTACAAGAGAACGGTTTTGAATATTCCTTTAATAATTTTTTTCAGAGAGGTCTCAAGATGAGTTGAACCAAATTTGGTGAAGATTAAACATAATTTGGAGAAGGAATGGCAAAAATGGCAGCTGTATATAAGTATTTTTAGCATGTTTTTGTAACTTTTGACCAGTAAGTGGTGCTGTCACAAAATTTGTTGCATAGCCTCAGGACATGGTCCTGAACTGGCCTACCAAGTTTTGTGTCAGTGCGCAATGTTGTTGTGTCAATGCACCAAGCCACACTTAGTTTGTCAGATTAGTTGGCCCAATATGGGCAAACCATTTGTATTCAGAATTCAAAATTCTTTAGGTAACTTTTGTGAGGCTTACTCTGAAGATGATGTGTGCCAAATTTGGTGATGATTAGACAAAATTTGTAGGAGGAGTAGCAAAAAACTTTTTTTTGACTTTTCTTTTTTAAATTTTAAACAATTAAACTTTTAAATTTTGGACACAGGGTTCAAAAGTTATGACCACAAATGTAATGTCAGGAAACCACTTGTCTTAACATTTAGAATAATCTGAATGAAAAATTGTTAGTTAAAGTGAAATTTCATACTTAAGCAAAAACATCATAAGTTTGTTTATTAATTTTATGTTGAATAAAATTTTTTATGTTTAATATGTTGAACAGCTATATCTAAAGTGAAGGAAATTACTATTGCATGAGAACTTTGAAGGGCCACAAAGCTGATTGTACTCTATTATATGCCTTTCAATTAGAGATGCACCGATACTAAATTTCTCAGTGGATTATATATCACTTGATATCGGCCAATACTGATAGTTTGGTCGTTCTGCCTTTTATACCTTCTTTTAAATTAATAATAATTAATTCTACAATTCTTTGAAGGAAATACAAATAAAAACTTCATTCTCTCCATTTCAACAAGTTGTTTCACAGTAACTGGTCTCAAAAACAGAAAACACATTACTCTAATTAACATTAACACATGAACTCAATTCTGAAGATTAAGATTTCTTAACTTATTGAATGTTATTAATTCATATTAACATTGACTGAACTCTAAAAAACTCTGCAAATTTATTTCTCTGTGCAATATATACTTTTTTGTCAACTCATTTCCATTTAAATCTTTCAACAGTGTACTGGCGCTTTAATTCAGCGCGAGCAGCTCGAGCAGCATGACAAAAAATTTTTTTTGACTTGACGCCGAAACTCCCTCTTCACTGCTGCAGCGTCCGGTGTAAAATTTTAGCAGTATAGACTTAGCAGTTTTGTCATCATTGTCACCCAATTCAAAGTAATTCCACATAAAAGACATCTTCTTTACACACAGCACAAATTCGATGTGTTTTCCCGTACTCTTTTGATTGACAGGATTTAATCGGCCCTGATCATCGGATGTTTTTAAATGTGAAAAATTGTGTTTATCGGCCGATACCGATTATTGGCCAATACATCGGTGCATCTCTACTTTCAATTCAATAAAAAAATTATCTGAATAGTGCTTTTAATAACATTGTCATAAAATATCTTTACAGAAAAACAGATTAATATAAATCATTACAGTACAATGTTATATAGAGATGGAAAACTGTACTAAATGTTTTAGAAATGTAGTCCTGGTATACACATAGGACAGTTTTTATAATTAGTTCTTACAACATGCAAGTATTTTCCATATCCAGGTAAGTTTATTAGAGGTGTGAATCTTCATCTGCCTCACGATTCGATTCGATTACGATTCAGAGGGTAACGATTCGATTATAAACCAATTCTCAAATGCATCACAATGCATCTTGTCCTCCTCAATTCTTTTATTAATAATACACACAGTTGAAACTCTTTCTCTTTCAGCTTTTATTTATTTATTTTTTTATTAACCAAACAAAAAAAAACCCTGTAAAACCTGTCAATTTTTCAAGTCACTTAGCAACACAGGATGTGTAAAAACAAGATACTTTTTGTAGTGCACCGTATAATCAACAAAAATAAGATTTTGACATAAAATAAACATAAAATTCTCTAGCAGCTTTATTACAGAAAATCTGTCTTATATGTAAAAATATAACTTAAAAGGCTGCCTTTTATGCAAATATATAATTAAATAAAAAGATAAAATAATCCATACCACAAGGTAGTATAACATATTGTACTGTTTATGTGGAAAAACTAAATTCTACAAAAAAATAAAGCCTTTAGTAGGATGTATCAAATGGCAGTGCTCAGTTGCCGAAGTTTGGAATTTCTATGTTCTTACTCAAAAACACAAGGTGATCCACATGTTCAGGTTTCAGACTGCTTCTTTTTGCTCTAACTACATCCCCTGCTATAAAGAAAACTCTCTCTGCAGAGATGCTGGTTCCTGGGATACTCAAATGTTTCCATGCTAGCTTGGATAGGAGAAGGGAAGGGATTCTGTATCTTGGCTACAGGGTGAGGAGGATGAAGCGAAAGCTGGAGTTTTCCATGACCAATTAAGGGTGGAGATCCTTTGCAATAAATGTGGTAATGGACTGTGTGATCTTCTTTGCCCTTTAGGAGGTCTGAGATAAAGTTGATAGCATGGATTGTTATACTGTAGGCTGATTAGCTGTGTTCTGTAGGGTTGCTGCTAACTTTACCTCTGGGTGAAAACGGGACATGTGATTCCTCACATTTGTAGTCATGTGATTCCTCACATTTAAGTATTTAATCTTGGCTCAACATGTCTTGCACACTGCATAATTTTGATCAAGCTCATTATTCTTATCTTCGCCCAAATATCTGCTTTCTAGGTGCATTTTTAAGCACCAGCTCCTGCTCTCTCTCCGCCATGTCTCCTATCTACGATACATCAGACAGACGCATGTATGTGACTTACAAAGTACATAGGCAGCTTTATTCATATTTATTTAATGAGTACGTTATTTACAACAAAAACAGTACTGTATACATGAATTTTTTTTCATAATTAATTTTTGTTTTTTAAATTGATTCTTTTTTTATGCATTGATGCAGAATCGTTCATGTCAGTATTGCAATCATTGTAAAAACGATTTTATTCTACAGCTCTGAAGTTTATCCACCTCAGCAGTATGGTGAGTCATAGGGACAGCAATTGTTGGAAAATGCAAGTCCCTGCAGTATCCAGGTGAGAGTATCTACAGCAGTAAGTAGGCTGATCATCAGTGCACTGAGATAAAGAAGCAGGAACAACAGTCAAGGAAGTACAGCAATCAGAACAAAGCAATAGTCATCATAGATTTATCAAGTAGCATAATGTTAGCCAAAGCTAATATGACAGACACCACAATCTAGCGTAGTCACATCATGATAACCCCAAATGCAAATTTAATCACATAACTAATCTTACATGACCTAGCAAATATTAAAAACAAGCCAAACAGTATTAAACAGCAGAAAGTGTGCCAATATTTCATAAAAAATCTTCATGGGTGTGCTGAGTTCAATTCACTCCATAAGGGACAATCTGGAAAGTTCCCCCGAGCCAGAGGGCGGCACCATAGACATGTTAATCTTATCTGAAAGTATATCTTATATCTTGGCAACCATGCTCATGAGCCTGGCAGCTGCAAATTTATTATTTGTAAAATTAGCTGATCTAGAGCTAAGCATGAATGAGTATGTGAGTGAGTTACAAGCCAGGTCCATTAAATGCTTTGCATCTAAAAATAGTATTTGAGAATTAAATCAGAATCAAGCACTTAGATTTGCTGTAAAAACTCAACTTAATACCACTGTTGCCTTTATCATTATACATCTGCATACAATATTAAAAATAAAACTGAAAACAGCAAAATATAAACATTTATAAGTCACTGTGAAATGTGAGTGGCCGATGAAAAGATTATGGAAACACTTACTGAACCATTTTAATCTGGCAAACAGTAAGAGGTACTCACTTTTACCAAGGGTAGGAGGCAAGTAAATGATCAGATGCGGTATAGACAGAGCACCTCTCTGACTCGTCAGAGGTGCTGGAGTCTGACAATGCAGAGTCATCTGCACTCAGCATGAAGGGTATCAACAGAAAGTGACATTTTCATCTATTGGTAAAATGTGGGGGATTGCTGTGTCCATGTGGATTTCCTTCAGGTTCTCCGGTTTCATCCCACCTCCTAAAAACATGTCAGTTGGAGGATTGGCTACTCTCAATTGCCCCTTGGTGTGTATGTATTGGTGATGGATTAGTATCCCATGCAAGATGTATTCTTGTTTCACATCCAGTGTTCCCAAGCTCCACTGATCAAGATTAAGTGGTTAGTGAAATTTTAACCTTGCATAGTATAGTGAACAATAGACCATCAAGTGGTGATAAATGAGGAGCACTATCAATACCCACTGTGACTGGCGGGACAGTCTAGGTGGAATAATTCCTACATGTGTTTTTCCTAACGAAAGAGAGCTGTGTATGTCCAGCTCTGCTTCACTGCAAAATCTTCTAGACAAACAATCTAGACAAACATGGATGACAACTGAAGGGGAAAAACAGCATCATTAGTTTAATTGCTGTTGTTTCACTACAAAGTAATTAGCAAGTCTCTCATTGTATTTTTGTATCTTTGACTAAATTGTTTGTATCTATTATTTTGAAAGGTATTCTCATTATATACTAAACACATTGCACACACTATCTTCCATATGATGCAATCCTACACAACTTCCAGAAGCAAATGCAGAGTCAAGAGAGGACTTCTAAATGTGACATTTGCACTAAAAATAGCACTCATTCAGAGATTTGTCTCTTTCCTTGTTTATTTTCCTTATGTAAGTTATTGATTGAACCAGAAAGCTTAGTTGTACAAATGATTTTACTGTAGATATTTTTTATCCCATATTTTTCTCTCATCTGGCTCCAAAAGTTCTTCTATATTGTAGATGTTAGACCAATTTATAATTGTGACAGCAGGCCTCCAGTCTGCACGCACCAAGCACTGTGCGCTCCTCGCATGACTGCTGATGGTATACTGAACAGACAGCTCCATAGAGTGGAGGAATAGAGCACGGCTAGTGGCTGAAGATGACTGTGGTGGCTCCTCACCTTCACAAAGGAGATAAGAGAGTATAAAAGGGTACTGCAGCTGCAGTGGGGTGAGCAGATTCTGCTTTCAAACCGACACTGATTGATTTCTGTTTTGTTTTTGCAGAGACCAATGACAGCAATGACGGAAATGCTCATCTCCAGTGCCTCGCTGAGAGCTCTCACACCCGGCACCCATGGAAAAGCCCCAGAACTCTCGCTGCCACCACCCTACTGTCCACGCCATTACAGCTGGCCCATGGAGCCTTCTGAGGCGCACCTCTGCAGTACCCCAACACAGCTTACAACTCTCAAATCCAGCACTGCTCACACTCCCTACTAGTGTAGGGACAGTGAATTTATTTTCTTAGGGTGAAGGAGAAGTGGCAGGGTGATAGTTCACTCTGCCACTTCTCCCTCACCCTAAGAAAATAAATTCACTGTCTTTGCACCAGTCCTGTCCAGTCCTGGTGGAGAATGCAGACATGAACACAGACCCAACCCCCACCCACACCATGAACCCAATTCTTAAGCATCTTCTGGAGACCAACCTCCAGCAGCAGGGGGTCACTCAAGAGCTGGCACTAGGTCTCCACACCACTACTGAAGAACTGCCAGCCCTCTGTAAGCTGAACATGGCCACCGCCATTCCTCTAGGTGACCCCTGCCGAGACACCCAGCCCCACAACGCTGAGTAGCTGCAATGGCAGATGTGGCCACTGAGGCCTTGCACACCTGAGGGGGACAGGGCCCAGATCATTGCCCCCTTCCTCGCATGGGAGGCCCAGTTAGCCTACTATACCCTCCCGCTGGGGGGAACAGCCAACTATGACATGCTCAAGGAGGAGGTCTTGGCATGCTGTAGACTCTCCCCCACTAGTGTTGTGGCAGAGTTCCACAAGTGGGTCTACAGGAACTGGACCACCCCCAGGAGTCAAAATGACATTCTGTTGCACTCAACCAAGAGGTGGCTACAACCAGAAAGGCAGCCCACAATTGAAGTCACAGAGTGGGTCACCATGGACAAATTCTTGAGGGCTTTGCCACCAGAAGAGTACAAAGTGGTCAGCATGCAGTCCCCCGGCACCCCCAAAGCGATGGTTGAGGCACTGGATTGTGCCCTGACCACACTTGTGATCAGCGAGCAGCAGGAGTGAAGACAGTTCTTCCCCAGTCCCCACTGGGATAACCCAATCTGGTATCTGAGCTGCCTGTGCCTCTACTTTTAGGGAGAGACTGGCCATGGTTACACTCAGATCCATCCACACCCATGAAGGCCCAGGACCAGGAGACAGCAAAGTTGTCCAAGGCAGAACCCACCTGCTAACTAAACTAAAACTGAACTAAAACACTGTTGGGGCAGGAGCTGCAAGTAAAGGGGAAAATCAGCAGGCCGTCCAGCTGCCGCCCATCTCGTATTTCATTATAAGAGGAGGGCTCCTCTACTACCACACCAAGTGGTGATGCCAAGCCTGCAACCTCCTGGTGGTCCCCCATTCTAAGATCGGCCTGGGTATGTACCTGGCCCATTCACACCCACTAGGCGGCCATCTGGGGGCCCACAACACCCTGGAAAATCTGAAGAACTGCTTCCACTGGCTAGGCATGGAAGCGGAATACCTACTGGTCATTGTGGACTATGCCACCCAATAACATGGGATGATCCCACTCCGAAAAGCCACCTCCCAGACATTGCCAGAGAACTTGTCCTCTTCAGCTGTGTGGGGATCCATAAAGACCTCTTGACTAAGCAAGAGGTCCTTTGTGTCAAAACTAATGTATGACCTCTGCCAGCTATTGCAGGCCAAGCACATCAGGATGGCATTCTACTGTCCACAAACAGATGGCCTAGTAAAGCAATTCAACCAAATGCTGAAGAGGGTGCTGTGATGGTTAATAAAAGAGGAGGGGTGGAACTGAGACCTCCTCTCAACCAGGTTTCAGAGTTCAACAGCTACTCCCTGCCCCAAGTCTATGACCTGGTGGAGCACCTGTGGAGAGCTCACTTCATTTCCACACTGGACCTGAAGAAAGTGTACTGGCAGGTTGCCCTAGCCCCAGACACTAAGCCCAAGACCACATTCAGCACCTCCGACTGCCACTGGCAATACCAGGTTCTCCCCTTCAGGCTCCACAGAGTGCCCATGGGCTCATGGATTTCGTCCTATGCCCACACTGACAGGTTTGCAGCAGCCTATTTGTACAATGTCGTGATGGTACTGCAATAGCAGGCCTCCAGTTTGTGTGCAAGCACTGCAAGTTCCTCGCATTACCGACAGTGGGGTTCTGAATGGGCAGCATGGAGGAATAGAGCACAGCTAGCTGATGATGACTGTGCTGGCTCCTTATCCTCACAGAGGAGATGAAAGATTATAAAAGGGCATGTGTCTGCACAGGGGTGAGCAGATTCTGCCTCAAAACTGACACTGATTGCTTTCTGTCTTGTCCGTGCAGACACTGGCAACAGCAGAAATGGAAATTTTCATCTCCTGTGCCACTCCGAGATGTCTCACCCCTGGCACCCATGGGAAAGCCCCAGACCTTCCGCCACTGCCACCTGCAGCAGCGAGTCACTGCAATAATAAAAAGCTTAAGTAAAGTTACACACTTTCTGTGTTTCTGTAAACTGCTTTGTTGCAGGCTACTTATCTGTATGACCTGGCAAACATAAAAATATAGCTAAGTAAATCTTTAAAATAAAGTTTAATGAATAATTTTTAAAATACTGCATTTGGAGCCAAATAACTCAGATCCAAGAACCTCACCACTGACCTTGGGTCAGATACCTGGACTGAACATAGTGTGGTACTAAGGCAGCCAGGCCTTGCATACTAGAAGTGCAGGCATAGTTTGCGATGCAATCGATGAGGGGATGAAAGAGGATCCGCCTCCCCTCTCCTGATGACAAGATGGCCTGCAGCTGCCTGGCCAGGCCAGAAAAAGAATCGATAGAACCCTGCACAGGACATCAAGCTTCGCAGGACCTCTTCTTACAGACATGGTCATCAAGAGGGGAAGAAACCTGTTATTGCTTTTTATGATTTTTATATTGTGTTGAGTGAAGAAGATACTACTACTGGTGTTGTCTACAAAAAGAAATGCAGCAGTTAAAGATAATAAGAGTAGAAGTAGCATTTTACTATACAATTGGGTATGGGGGAAAGAAGAAACAATGTGATTAGCTGATTCATGGGCACATCCTGTACAATGACTTGTACAGAATAAGATTTAGTTGTATTTTGTTTTGAATGGATTTGTCTTAATCATAAATATTAAAGTATGTATGAACCAAGTACCCCAAACTATGGTGGCTATAAAACAGCACAAGAGTACATCCCTGCTTTTACTTCATAATTTGATGAGCTTGCATTTTGCAAACTTATCTACACACTTTCCCTATAACATCCCAAACAGGAGAAAGAATGAAAGAGGGAAGTGTAGACAGAGAGAAGACAGAACTCCCCCCACCGCTTCTCCTCTTCCTCATTTCCCAATCTGTTATGTCTTGACATCCCCATTAACTCATAAATCCAATACAGTGGAGCTCAACAGTATTTGTACACTGAGAGACAGCAAGCAAGGGGGAGGTGGATGTGGAGAGAGGCTGAGTGAGGAGGGAGGAGAACAGAGAGTAGGAGAGTGGAAGGGAAATGACGGGAAGATCAATCGGTCCCTGGACTGTCACTCCGCTCACTCGTTTTCACATCCATCTATCTCCACTGCCTTCCATCCGCCTGAGCCCGATGCCCCTCTCGCCTTTCCTCCGGCAGGCCTCAGAGATTCTGCAGGCATTGCCGTTTGGGGCCCACAATAATCTAATTGAGTGAGGGATCAATGGCAGGCTGCGGTCAGTGATCCGTAGTTGCTCCCCAAACCACTGACTGCCTGACCAGCATGCCTTGACCACTAATATGGTCCACTGAATCAGCTTCTTCAATGGAGATGGGTAAGTAAAAGTGTCCAGATATGATCTTAAATGCCAAATATAGCAGACAGACACATGGTCAAGTTCACATTTTCATGAAGCATTTATGCTTTCATTGTTTTACTATAAAATCTCTGATTTTCATAAAGCCTCTCTCACTCAGAGCATTTGAGGGAAATTTAAGCAATCAATATGCTACCATCACCTCACTATAGCACTCTCTTTTACATCAGGGGTGTTGGTAAGCCATCCCCTCTGCTTGATTGTGTTTGTGTGTTTCTTGTGTGGTTGCGGTGTTCTCAGGTTTCCTTAATGGTTCCCAGGATGCATTGTGGCTGTGGAAGGGGTCAATGAGACACATGAGACGCAACCCAGTGCGGGATATTCTGTGGACACAATTTTTTTTTATATTGCACCCCCACTATGTATACATACTGTATATATTTAAACATCCAGCAGCACATTCAACACTGATTGTGTTGAGAACTAAAAGAGCATAAGACCGGAGACAGAATGATTCATTACATTTTAATTTCCTTGCACTTACCTATCTTTTTTCCCCTCTACATTAGAGCATGTTTCTAAGATGCATTGCAACAGCCAATTTACAGCCTTGTAATGTAGGTAGAAAATTTTCCCATCCAGTATACAAAATTATGATAATCATACAGAATCAACATTATTCTGATAAGTACCTGAAAGTTTGCTCAATATCGTTGTGGAAACTAATTAAACAAAGTCGGGGCAGCTGACAGGAATAGATGCTTTTTTAATCATGTCAGCTGAAGTGAATATGCAAGCATTCTTGCACCTCTCAGCTCCAGTGGCAGATTGCTAATTGATTTTCTTATATTAATAATATCTCATGCAAAAGCCAAAAATGCTTTATGCAGGTTTGAGGGAAGAATTTGGTGGCATGTATTGGACAGTGACATCAGTGGACCATGCAAATAGACAGACAGACAGACATTTTTGTCACATGTACAAGTACAGTATGGTGAAATTCTTTTCTTCACATATCCTATCTTTTTAAGAAGCTGTGGTCAGTGCACAGAGTCATATGGACGTATGGTCCTGATGGAGCAGAGAGGATTAAAGCTCAGAGGCATTGATGGTTGGGGCTTGAACTCTCTACCTTCCAATCAGGAGCCCACAGCATTAAGCACTGAGCCACCACTGCCCAACAAGCTGCCTCTAGTGAATTGATCAAGCTGCCTGAAGGTACATGTTCTGCAAAGGTATGCAAAAGTGCATGTTTTGCAAAGATATTGGTCAGTGGTGGCTCAGTGGTTAAAGCCCCAGTCTTCCCAAGCTGCCACTGTTGGGCCGTTGAGCAAGGCCTTTAACCCATCTGCTCTAGGGGCACTGCACTCTGACCCTCTGTACACTCTGAACTTCTTAACCAGCTGGGACATACAAAGAAGGAATGTCTCTGTACTGGAATTTTATATTTATACTTAATTTTATTAAGGCTTCTTCTAAAGGTATCTAACTATGGTTTTCATTAAAGGCATCAATATCCTATTTCTAAAATAGGGAGAAAGATGAGTTTTTGTTAGACATTTTTTTTTCAGACAAAATCAGTAGTAATTTACAACCCCAATTCTGAAAAACTGGGACAGTATGGAAAATGCAAAAAAACTAACAAAAAATGTGAAAATTCAATTCATTCTGTACTATATTGAAAACACATTATTAACACATTATTTGAAGTTTTACTTTGTGAATTTAATTTATTTTTGAAAATATACACACATTTCAAATTTGAGGACTGCAACACACTCCAAAAAAGTTGGGACAGTTGACTATTTAACACTGTGTAACATCATCTTTTCTTGCAATAACACTTATTAAGCGTTTGGGCACTGAAGACACACCAGTTGGTTAAGTTTAGAAAGCGGAATTCATCCGCTATGTATTTCTTCAGCTGCGCAACTGTACAGGGCCTTTGTTGCCTTATTTTGGCTGCAGGACTGTAGGCAGGCCATGCTAGCACCCACTCTCTGCTTACTCAACCATGCACTTGTAATCCAGACAGAATGTGGTTTGGCGGTGTCCTGCTGGAAAATGCAGGGACGTCCCTGGAAAAGATGGCATCTGGATGTCAACATATGTTTCTCCAAAATGTGTACATATCATTCTGCACTAATGCTGCCCTCACAAATGTGCAAGTTACCCATGCCGTGGGCACTGACACACCTCCATACCATGACAGATGCTGGCTTTTGGACCTGATGCTGATAATAGCTTGGATGGTCCTTTTCCTCTATGGCCAGGAGAACACGACGGCTGTTTTGTCGAAAAACGATTTGAAATGTTGACTCATCGGACCAAAGCCTTAACATGCATCTGTGGATGCAGAGGCGAATGGTGTTGACTGACAAAGGTTTACCAAAGTATTCCCAAGCCTATGTCAGGATTTCCATTATAGACTCATGACGGGTTTTTTTTAAGACAGTGATGTCTGAGGGATCGGAGATCACGTGCATTTGAATCATTTAAGATATTGTGCAATGTAGAAGATGCCTAAAATCCTACAGATTTGTCTTTGGGGAATGTTGTTCTCAAAGTGTTGGATTATTCGCTGATGCATCTGTTGGCAGATTGGACCAGGCCTTTTTTGGAGGCTCCTTATATACTATGATTAAATGATTGCCTCACCTATATCACATCACCTTATTTCAACTTGTCACATCTCTTTTAGTCCTAAATTGCCCCTGTCCCAACTTTTTTGCAAGGTTTTGCATGCATCAATTTCAAAGTAAATGTTTGCCTTCAAAAAACTATGCAGTTGATTAGGTAGAACATCAAATACCTTGTCTTTATACATTTTTTGTTTAAATACAAGTCAAAGTACATTTACAAATCACTCTTTTTTGTTTTTATTAGCATTTTCCTTACTGTCCCAACTTTTTCAGAATTGGGATTGTATATAAAAATTGGAACAGCATATGTGCATATTTGTGATTTTCAGAATAGATTATTCATTAGTTCTCATTATAGAAGAAGGATTCACATTCCAAAGAAGCAAGACGTTTATTCACTCTGTCATTACATTTCAACCATTAAATACCATCTAAATAAATGTAAACAGTGAAATAAACTGAGGCCCTCTGTCTTGTTTGAGTATATTTCTGGAGTCCCTGGGTACTGTACAATGCTATCCTATTCCTGGATGTGCTCAGTGTTGATCTAGTCCTGACTCCATTGATACCATTGATTTCCCAGCAGCGGTGCCACACAAGTGAATGGTCTGTCCCAGATAAGAACATCGAAGATGGAATTCAGCAGCTCCCCAGCCTTTGGTCAGTAGCAGTCTGACATCTTACTACGTCTTTCTGTCTGGCAGGAAAAAAATATAATTGCTAAAATTAATCTATCTATTAATTAAATCTGTTTTAAACATGCAACATGTAATTATTAAACTATTATCTTTTACTATTTTGTAATTATGTCTTTGTAAAGGTAAACACTGTGGGTAAAGTCTGTGTGTGGTGTATATTCATAGTTGCAGATGTTTTCTATCAGATTCTATCAAACTGTATGATGTTACCCTCAGTAACCTGTAGATGGTGTAGCAGTGTTACATGAGATGTCATGCTGTTAAAAAATCATTAAGTTTGTGTAAAGATTTTTTTTCCCCTTTCTTTTCTTTATATTAATCCTGATCCAGTACATCAAGTGTGAACCCCAAATGAGATGTATGTTGTCTAAAAGCATTGGCATTTTTTCTTGATACATTATGACCTTTGTTTGGGCACACATTTTTAAAAAGCACAGTTTAAAGGTCCCCAAATGTCAAAAGATTTCTATTAAAGAATTCAGACGGTCAGTATATAAGATCTTGAAAAGGTAAAAACATTTGTACACTCTTCTGCTAACTCTAAAACACAATAATATGGAATATTTTTAAAGCACATTTAGGCTGTCCCTCATTAAGATATTTCATTAAATCGGAAATAACACTATCATTGTGAGATATTTATCCTCACTTTTTATTTCAATTGTCAATCGAGAGTCATGGATGCAGAAAAAGCAGCACTTTGAGAGAAAGCATGGAATAAAAAGATTAGTTTATCTTCCCCAGAGAGAAGTGAGACCCTTTTAAGTGCTGTCTCTCCCTCCTCTCATCCTTCCAGCCCTTCATGCTTTTCACTGCAACTCTGACATCCTATCAGGCTCAACGGACCTGCAGTCGATATGCCATTAGTAAATAAGGGATGCATAATTTATTAAATATGCTTCAGATACATATTTCAACTTTAGGTTTCCACCCATACCTCTTGTGAAGTTTGCCTTTAATTATGTTCTCTCCAGCAGGGGCACCTCATTCAAGTGCCTGTCAGTAAGATCGTTATTTATTTATTTATTTATTTATTTATTTATTAATTTATTAGGGGCATGAGTTCAAAATCTTTTTTGAGTGTGAAATTTCACATCCTTGGTATTCACATAATGTAAATTCCTTTGGTTCTGGTTTCCTATCATTTTCTCTCACCGCAGTTTTCCACATTTTCTTGGCATACTCAATTTCTAATTGAATTGAAATGTTCATGTGCTTTTAAGCAATTCTGGAATGCACACAGTTTATGCTCCAAGCTGGTCTTCATTCTTTTTCTCTACCCTTCATAAGTAATAATTATAATACAGACAATTAATTACCAATCAGTAGTAGAGATGCAAAAGTTTGTATGACACGATTGGATACTGTGGTTTCCACCCACTGTCGAAATACACATAGGTAGGCAGATTGACGATGATAGGCTACAGATCCACCGTGGCCCTGACCAGGTTAAAGCGTTTACTAAAGATGAATTAATTAATGAATAATAGAGGATTTATATCAAGTACAATTATAAGTTTATAAGTGTAGATATTTTGTGCAGAGGACATTAAAAGAATTTTCCTGTTTTCTTATTTGAAGGTTAACCAATGAAACTATTTATTTGTTTGTTTGTTTGTTTGTTTGTTTAACATTTTAAAATAAAAAAATCATATTGCATACAATTCTAGCATGACATTTTAATATATTATTCCACATAGAATAATTGATTACATGGGACATTTTTTATGAATCTTTAGGCAAAGACAATTATTTACACGAAGATTGACTAATTCAACTGTGAACCATTTAATTGCACTCCCATTAGTATTTTTTTTTGTCACATTTGTATTTAAAACTATAAATAGACTTTATATTTGTGTTTTCAGATAAAGTTGTGCCCAGAAGCTGAAATAACAATTCATGCTAGATATTCACAAGCAAAGCATAAAAAATTGCTCTAATTTGGCTACAAATTCCTATGAAAATAAAATTTAACAAAAGAGAATAAATATTTTTATTTATGTGTGCGAAATGTAATAAAACTGGAATGTTATCAATGTAGATTGTCTATCTTTAACAACAATATGAATACAGATGTTTATATGCCATTAGTGATATCCAGTAAAACAGTGCAGCTGTTCAGGAAACTGTCTTGTGTAAGGCTGCACAACAGACATGTAATTCATTCTGTATTTCATGCGAATGTATCATGAATGTCTATTTAATAGAAATTCACATTTCATGAGAAAATCAGTGTTTACCTGCTATTCTATATAACTCTATTATACCACATGAATATATGCTGACCCTGCGTATATGACTTGTTTACCCCAACAGTTTTTTCCTCACTTGCTGACTAAATGTTTACAGAGCATTAATCTATAGGTGAGAAATCTATATGCTCATTAACAGTGAATTAGGAGTAAGTGTTGCATGGCATGATCCTGCTATATTCACTGCTGTGTATATACAATGAGGTCTAAAAGTCTGAGACCAACATGTCCGAGACCAGATTTTTTATTTATTTTTTTTATTTAAAATTGAATTAAATAGAAAGTTTTAAAATCTTTAAATATTTAAAACAAAGAAAGTAACTGTTCAATATCTTTAATATTTTATATTCAAGATTCGGCACTATTTCTAGGCCCCTATTTAAATGTAAGCAAGTGTGTGATATTGACCATGTTAACTGCTTTGTACAAAAGGTCAGATTTTCCTCATGCCTAATCTCTTCTATTGAAGCACGTGTTCAGATGAAGATCTAAAATGGATCACAATATTTTACACAAACTGGAGTCCGTGTGAGCTCGAGTGGACACTGCCATTAAAGCAAAAGGGCGACACACTACATACTAAGAAACTCTGAAATTCATATAAATATTTCAAAGATTCTACTTTTCACTCAAGTTATTGTCAATAATATAATTTGTAATGAAAAATGTTGTATTAAATTAGAAAAGAATGGAAAATAGAGGCATTTTCTCTGGTGATCTCAGACTTTTGGACCCCACTGTATGTATATAATATGAATTATTAAGCTCTCCAGATAGGGAAAATTACTTTCACACCTTAAAATCTTACTTTTGATGATTCATTTTTCTGATCTGGGATTAAGTGTCATCACTTTAGTTTGTCGCTGATTGGAGCAATTGATAGTGTTACAACTGATCCCGCTCTTCCTTATTATTGCAAACAAATTGAAAGTATGGTTTCTTATGTGTCTATAAAGCGGGTGCAATATTAATCTGTTTGGATATTTGGATGATTATGCTGTGCAGCTTTACCGTGCCAAAAACTTACAGGATGACCTTAAAACTGAACAAGAAAAGCAATTTAACATGGTACAGATCCAACCAGCATTAACAGTATCTCTCACACACAATATGACACTTGGAAAGCTGGTAATGGAAAGCTAATGGAAAATAAGGTGATGATTTAAAGAAACCGTGTAATATAATTGTCACTGAAATCTTCAACAACATAACGAATTACAGTTGCAATTTGTTGAACTAGGTAATGTTTTAACCTAATGAAAGTGCTTTACTATGTCCAAATATGTTGAAATGGATTAACATATTAATGGAAAAACAAAATAAAATGTCTTCAATGTACATTGGCAAAATATCTAAAAGTATCTGGAGCTGTATCTGGAGGAATGAAATAATGGTGATGGAGAGTGTTGTCTAACACATTGGTTTAAAATCTCCTGTAGGTCTTTAATTGGGTTGAGATTTGGTGACCGCAAGGGCCATAGCATAAAATTTACATCATTTTCATCCTCATCAGACCATTCAGTGAGAGGCATTTTTATCAGCCATCAGCCATCAGTCAGAATAACCCATCCCTGTAAGGGGACAAGTGGATATTTGTCATATGTCTGTATGTTCCATACTGAAAATATGTTTCACTTATGTGATGTTATCTCCAGTTGATCCTCTCCAGTTGAACAATCTGCAGTTGATCCTCATCTCACTGGTGTCAGGAAACATAACATATGTGAGATGAGATGGCTTTACACCTTGTGTTTGAATAATGCTACTAAAGCAGAATGGGGTCTCTGATAAGAAAACAAAAGGTAGTTCTGCTCTTACAAAGAATGCCTCTGGTTTGGAAAGTTCTACTCTATCTTTGCTGGCCACAGCAGTCAGCATATCCTGTTTGCACAATGTCTTTGGTGTCTGACATCATGACACCTCTGTAGTTATTACCCCAACTTAAGGCACATGGCACCAAGACGGATGGTGCAATAAAGGGCTCAACAGAATCTCCCTTCCATGGGAGTCTGTGGTTTGTGGTGCATGTGGTGTGTTTGTGTTTTGGGGAAGTAAGTGTGTGTGTGTGTGTGTGTGTGTGTGTGTGTGTGAGTGTGTGTGTGTGTGTGTCGGTTTGTGTGGTCAAGTTAAAAAAAAACACTGCCTCAAAATGTAGAAGTGAATTGAGAAGTGAGCAGCAGTTTGAGGTTTTACCAGCTAAGTAGTGATGCATGTATTTCTGGTGGATCATGTGAAAATCTAATATAGTGGTTTGCTGCTGGTATGATAGGATACTTTCTAGACAAAATATTGAAGTAAAAGTGCAAAGAGAAAAGGTAACCTTTATGAAAAGTCTATTATACATGTTACTAGTTCATAGAAATATATCAAAATGGTAGTATGTTAAAAGATTATAAGAACTACTTCATTACCATTTCAAGCCTCTGGATTAAATCTGTAAATTTCTAATCATTCATTCAGCCTGTCAGCTGAACCAGGGTTAATAGAAATAAAATATATTTGGTACATATTTTATACATTATTCCTAAACAGGAATTTTCCTAAAACTCCTTGATGTACCAGCTTTTTTCTTATTAATTCATGTTTTATTTTTATTTCCTTGCCATAACAATATTTTGCCTTACACCAAATTGTTTTTATGTGAACACTTCTTCCATTCTTAGTTCCTCTAGCTCATTACATACATTTCCTATTGTGCAATTGTTGAGCATTAAACATTTCCCCCTAGTACTTGAATCAATGTATCACATTGCACTACTTCACATTGCCACTTGTTACTTCTCTAGCTCTTATCGACTCTTAAACACAACCCTTAAGTGATTTTGTGAACATCAATAGATGAAAAGCCATTTCATAACTTCTTGCTCTTTCACACATGCACACTCACAAATGACCGAAGATGGGGCTGTATACCTTCTGATCTCTCTGACAGAGCAGAGCTAATTGCTTGTTGCTGCTCCAACAGCACACAGCACAGTTATCGGAAGTGTTTTAAAAAGATCAGAATTTAATTTAAATACAAAATGCAGAAGATTTCTAGCATTTATTTAAATATTCATGACATCAATAAAGGTGGACAAACTTCATTCATTCTGGGCTTGGAACGTAATTCAATTTTTTTATTAAATAAAGAAAAAAAATAGAATGCTTTGAATCTGGATATTCCTATTAATACCAAGAAAGATTTTAAAGAAGATCTCTACTTATCTGCTTTTAATATCAGCATATTCATTTACTCAAATGTAAGGATGTCTCCAGACTTCACTGTATCAAGATTGTATATGTTCTTCTTTGTCTAAGGAAGCTGAATAAGGAAAATGTGCACTTCCAAGTGTTATCTACAGGTGGCAGTCTACACTCAGGGCTCAGTGGCCTACTTCACCTCTGGACTCAGTCAGTGTAAAGGAAGCAAATTAAACATGTCGTTCTAAAGCTCAAATTCTGACAAATAGTAGGTAGACAGTATAGTTTTGCTTTATTGACACTATGTTCCAAAATAAATTCCTAATTCTTCCCAGATGAACAAAAGTAGGGGATTACTACAGTTCAGTGAGCAAGCCACTGAGTCACTGTTCATGTGCTATGACTTCTAGAACCAGTGGAAGTGAAGGTACTTTTGTATGGAGGAGCAATGGTTTCCTCATGCATACAGTATACATTATGGTGGAATTATAGATTATGTATATTCCACACACAGGTCCTAATTTACACTTGTGACACAGATGAGAAAACCCACACAGCTGGTTGTGACCCAATGAGGCAGTAATCAGCTATCCAGGCTATAACATCATAAGTGAAACAACACCAGTTTATACAATGACTTTATGGTATTTTGTGCCTTTTTTTTTTTTACTGTGTTCCATAGGTTTTAAATTAATTTACATCAGTAAAACATGATCTCTAGTGGAAATCTTCGGGAAAATGTATCTACTTACCATACAGTGGTTGCTAACTGCCGACACACCCAAAACAGTTTAGCTTTAGTTGTGTATGTACTCATGTCAACCACTATGGCTTTACTACAGGGCTTTGGTTGTGCTATAAACCATACTGTGTTTGACTCAACCACAGGGCAAGTGATATGACCACAAACTCAGCCACAGGATTTGGGAGTTTGCTGCAGTAACCTTTTGCTCTATGGATCATCATCGTCATGCAAGAAAACTGGCATCACTTTATCTGTGAATTATACTTAGCTCATTTTAGTTGTTTGTAAATGTAAACTGGTCTCTTGAGGGTTATACTAATATCCAGTGATGGGTGGTTCTGATATTAGAGCCTAACAGACAATGAAACTAATAGGGTTGACCAATGCATTATATCACAGTGTCTCACTGATGCCATAACACATACACAAACACACACACACACACACACACACTTAAAGGCATATAGGCAGCTGTAACTGTGGTTTCTAATTTTTCAAGTGTTTCAAGTCCATAATGCTCTTGGTTAATGCCGTTTCTCTGAATACCAAATATGCTAAGCAGAACATTTTAAACCATAAACAATAAACTTCATCTGTCCTTTAGTGTCATTTTTATTTGACAATGCATGCTAGTTTTGCCTCCACCAAAGGCACTTTGGGAAAACAAATGATGTTTAAATAACTCAGCTCATTGCACCAGTTTGACATGTGCATTTACAATCACTGCTGATGATGCGTTATGGATGTGTCAGTGACAGAGGCTGAAAAAATATCAAACCAAATGGAGATCAAATCTAAGGGGTGCTTCACTCTCTGTAGGCTTTATGAATCTACAGCCTGGGCTATAAATGAAATCAGCCACAGCATTGCTTTTTCATACCAGTCTGTGCATTTTTCTTTCAACCATTGCTGTTGTGCTTGGTTCAACAAAGGTTCAGAATAAGTGGCCTTAAGATATTTGAATATTTGTAAGACAAATAATCTGAAATGGATTCCAAAAATTCTAAAAAAATATTTATTACTGTACAGCATTGCACTTATAGGAGCTAGAACTGCAGATGATACACTTACATATTTGCATGACTAATAATTAGGGGTCCAAGCATAGAACCCTGGAGGCTATAAGTTTTTCTTTTTCTTATTTTTCTCCCTTAAAAGGAATCATGCAGAACAAAGCACAAGTTGTAGAGATGTGAAATTCGGTCAATAGATAGTACTCCTTCCTGCTACTTAGGCAAGCGAGATGGACCCATTCAGCCTAATGGTGCCACTATAGAGCAACATTGTATTTTTAAGGCCATATCTCGAGAACCCTGAAGCCTAAAGACAATTTTGTATGATTCCATGGCTAATTCCAAATTAATTTGCAATTTGGACCATTAAACTCCACTGACTTTGTTCTAATTTTCACAATATGTTAAACCTATTTTTGTGAACTAGTCCTAGGATTTTTGCTATATCTTCAGAAATAGAGAGTGTCACTCTCAATTTGTAAACAATATGAGCCCCACATCTCAACCATCACAGAGCCTATTTTACTCAAACATCTGTAACTCATGATTAGTTGCATGGATTCACACAAAACTTGAAAGACATCTACAGGAGGAGGTGTGCAAAATTTTGGGCATAGTCATATAACCTATACTCAAATTGGCCACTGGAGGAGGCTGTTCATGTTTTTTCACAAATAAACAAGCATATCTCTTGTAAAATAAGGTGTAAATTGAAATTTCTTTTTTCTCCTGATTCTTTGGGTAAAACCTATGCTAACTAGTCCTAGTCCCCCCCTCATCTTCACAAAGTTGGTGTCAAATTATTCATTAGAGTGTGAAGCCCTATAATAATTAAAATATTGGTGAGATTTTTAAACAGTACAGCTGTCACATGGCAATAAATCTTAGTGGGAAGAGTTTGGTTTATTCAAACAGCTGTAACTCATGACGGATTGCATGGATTCACACATATCTTGAAAGGCATATTTAGACCTTCGG
Source organism: Stegophilus panzeri (assembly GCA_024331685.1). NCBI lineage: Eukaryota > Metazoa > Chordata > Actinopteri > Siluriformes > Trichomycteridae > Stegophilus > Stegophilus panzeri. The sequence goes on along the minus strand of JANDJT010000154.1, from coordinate 4,863,620 downwards.
TCCTGGCATCCATGTGCATGTTACTTTGACATGTATCACCTACCGAAACATTGTTGCAGACCAAGTACACCTCGACATGGCAATAGTACTCCCTAATGACAGTGGCCTCTTTCAGCAGTATAATGCACCCTTCCACACTGCTAAAAATTGTTCATGGAATGGTTTGAGGAACATGACAAAGTGATGCCTCCATTTTTCCCAGATCCCAACCAAATAGAGCATTTGTGGGATGTGCTGGGCAAACAAGCCTGAACCATGGAGGTCCCACCTTGCAACTTACAGGACTTAAAGGATCTATCTCTCTCTCTCTCTCTCTCTCTCTCTC
>JANDJT010000154.1:4833687-4847460 GCA_024331685.1 Stegophilus panzeri | reverse complement strand
CACGCCGTGATGGCTTACACACACACACGCACACACACACACACACACACACACACACACACACACAGTGAGAGAGTGAGAGAGAGCGAGAGAGAGAGCGAGAGAGAGAGAGAGAGAGAGAGAGAGAGAGAAAGATGCAGAGTAATACACATCCCTCTGAATATCCTTGTTGGCAGACACATTTTACATGCTGGAATAGACAAAGGCTGTCTCACTCTTCCCTGAATTCTAGGCCGTTAACTGCTTTCTCATCACCAATTTCTGTTTGCTGAAGCAACAGAGTGGCTGGACGATTATTCATCACTGACATCATCAGTGTTAGTTACAGACTATACAAAAAATGTACTTAGGGCGGCTCTGCATATTTGTTAAGATTTGTTAAGTGTGGATATGTGACTTAAAAGCTACTTCTGACAGTGTAAATTTCTGTACTCAAATAAAAATGTGAAATCAGAGTGACTTTTTGTGACTTAGTTTTATTCTTCTCTGGGGATCAAATATTCTCTCGGTGACAGGAAAATGATATTTCTGAACTGTTGGGTACATTTTCCACAGTTCATGGGTCTCTTATAGAGAAACCAAGAAAGCCAAACCTTTCCTTACTTACTGCAGTGTATTGTCCAGGATATCAGTTTTTATCTAGGTTTAAGACACACTTCATGTAATTTATATGATCATATCCAGACCTCCCGAGGTCATGTCTGGCTGCTACATCTCCCATTCTGTTAAGAGCCTTGCACTGTTGTCTTCATATGATCTCCTTGCTTTATATCAAAACAGAGTGTATTCAGTCCTTGCATAAGAGTAGGATTACTGTTCAACAACCTCTGAATATTCACAAAGGGAAGTTTTACTGCCAGATTGATTAGAAGGCACTGGAGCTAAGCAATGTCTAACTCTGTTGTATTCTTTTTAAAATCAAAATGACGGATATACACGCAGGAAGTGTGGTTTACTCCCTGGAGTACGATGCTTTGGTGGAATAAAACGTGCATCTGTTTTCTAACTACCACTTGGTAAAAAGACTCCTATCTAAATAATATCAGTGTGTGGGTGACAGAGGATTTCAGACTCTGTGTGTAATAACTGTGGGTCAGTCATATGCTGTTCTCCCGTGGGGCTCTCGGTGACTCAGGCGTTTTGGCTTCTTTGCGTTAATGGTGGACGTTTGAGAATCAAAGCAAGCCAGTTGCCTTTGTTGAGAGCACAAGGGAGAAGCGTTCTCTTATTTCTCCTCCTGTTGCTTCACCTGGTCTCACATTTCACTGTGTGGCAAGCTAGAGGCAGAGCAACTGACAGTTATTAATGTTACTGTCAATGCTTCACACTTTGATTATGCCAGCACATAATGGTAAAATATTAACACAGACCTCAAGCTTTCCATTATTTTCCAACAATTTTCCATTTCTCAAACTCTTACTGGTTTATTTACAGAAACACATAGACATGACTATTGTATTACTCTAGCTAAATAGTTCCATGACCACACTGAACCCTAATCCTAACCATAGCCACATTAGACAAATGTGTACGTTTACCCATTTGGTTCTTATAAAGAGAATAATTTTGACATACAGATAATACACATAATGACTATTGTTCTAAATAGAAACAAGAGCAGTGTTTTCACTTTGTTGATTGTGTATCCAGATTATAAAATAATCTGAAATCCCAGACTATGTTTTAAATACTTCAGGCATCATCGCTGTTTGAAGTCAGTTGCAGGCCGCCAGTAAGTCGATTAACTCCCTGCAGAGACACAGACTGGGCAGTTTTACAATTCTGACTACTCATGTCTTATTTTTTCCTTCACTCCAATTACTCTCTCTCTCTCTCTCTAACTCAAATTTTTATTTACTTCAATTTCATTCAAGGACATTTTGAGAATAACTTATTTGTACCTCCTGAATAAAGTCATCAAGTGAAACTAGTGCTAAGTTATAGCTTTGAACTTACTATTTGAACTTATAACAATTAATAGTAGCAACTGTAATGACCAACCATAATGATTATCATTCGCCATCATCAAATATATCATACTTAAACATAGTAACATGTTTACGATGTTTAAGTATGATATGTTTGATGATGCCAATTAGGCAAGATCCGTACTGCCCGATTTTACTGTTCAGGAACAGACTTTTGTTTTGCTAGATCATGTAAGACAGACTGTCCGTATCAGCTTTTATCAGTGCATGTCTACACAAACCCCACCAAGGACAAAACATAAATAATTGAAAACTATTTTTAGTGACTATATAGGAAGTAAAGTAAGTCAAAAAACAAACAAGTTTCAGTTATCCTGTCTAGAAGCTTGGGGAAAATTCCACATTTATTACTGTTGCCCTAAAGATGTATACTGAAAAGATCCAAGCAACAGATATGTTTTACCCAGTTATTCTCTGGATATGCAATCCTTTCTGCCATTTGTTTAGCATTAGAAGAGTTACATTTTCAAATAATCTTAATAATATATGTATATTAGTGTCTAATTATGCTAACGTGTAATTTTATTATTATTATTTACCCACATTGCTGCTCTTTTCATGGTGAGGTTAATGGTGTGAACTCTGGATTGTGGATTGACAGGAACAGAGTCCAGAAGGGGAATTCTCACAGTTTGCTGTTCTGTCTGTTTCAAGATGTACACACGCTGCCAATGTCCTGACTCATCCTCCCACACAGATGAGAATCTCAGCAGGTGCTCTCTGGCTCACTCTCACTCCCTCGCTCATAAAGTCTTCTCATTGCTCCCCGCTCCTACTCCCATTCCTATTTTCACCATGAATTACTCCTTTTCTCCTCCGTTCTTAACTGCCTCCTTTTCTCCATTTGTTCAGATTCCTCCTCACTTATTTTTCACCATATTTTTAAATGCTGAGTGTAAGTTTGAGAAAGTTCTGATCCTGGCTTTGTTCTGATCCAAGGTGAAAATAATGCCCTAGGCCAACATGGTGGCGCAGTGGTTAGCGTTGCTGCTTTACAGCTCCTGGGTCCTTGGCTCAATCCTGAGCCTGAGTCACTGTCTGTGTGGAGTTTTGCACGTCCTCCTCATGTTCGCATAGGTTTCCTCCAGGTTCTCTGGTTTTCTCCCACTCTCCAAAAACATGCCAATAGGTGGATTTACTACACAAAATTGCTCCTAGGTGTGAATGTGCACTTGTGCTGAAGAGGAAAGACAGAGGAATATTTGGCCTAATAAGAACTCTGTAACACCTCTTTAAATTAGTATGAAGCTTTAAACTTGGCTGGATAGTTTACACCGCATGTGTTTAGGAGTTGCAGTTATGGTTCATTTAGCAGTTCAAAAAGATGTTAAACACGTCACTAACAAACAAAAACTGAGTAAATTGTTATTTTGTCATGGATAGAAAAAGAGCTGATAGTACATAGTACAATTAGTTAGTTTGCAATTTATTAGAAACTATGTGAATCATTCTCCATTAGCTCCCTACTAAGATCCCTACTGTTTTAGAGAACGGGAAAGACAGCTCCAGAAACACAGCAAGTTGTTGTGGGAACGCAGCAGGAAGCATGCACTTATACAGCTGTGCATCCTAGAGATCAAACAAGACCCTTCCAGACAGCCATGTTCTGTTCTTTCCCTCTTTGATTTCTTGTTTTTGAACATGTAGGCCCAGGTAAGCTATTTTGCTAATGTCCACCCAACAACACAAAGGCTTTTAGAAAACAGATAAAATCATAAAAAAATAATGTGAACAAAAAATTATTACAATTGGGTGGGTTTTTTTTAACAATATTTCTTCTGACTGACCCTTCCCCTGTATGACTTCAGACCAAGAATCTCCCAGACAGCTGCAGATGCACAGCATCACTCTTGTGTCTTTAGAGGTTGAAAGTTCACAGTGCTCTCAAAGTAGTCCCATATTCATACTCACACTCATATATATATATATATATATATATATACCATTATATTAACATATTTTGTTGTGTTACTTGTGATAATAAAAGGAAACATATTTAAACCTCTATGAAATGATTTTTCTTCTTTTTTTTTTTTGTTCTATGAGTATGCAAGTCTTTGCTTCCAGATATATTTGTTCTTTATATTTACTTTATACCTTTTACTCTTTACTTTATCCCACATTTGCATTGTAACTCCTATTCATCATGCATATATTTTTGCCATAGATACATTATTTTTCCTAAATATATTCTGGGGGTTTTTTCTTTCCTTTTTAAATTACTATTATTATATGTAGCTTATTACCACTCTTGTTTGGTTGTATCTGTGTTTGCTGCTTGTTTACTGCCTGCCTGTATGTCACATGTGCACTCGGCAAGACAAAAATGTCTAACATACCTGCTACAATAAAAGTGACGCTGATCCTGAGTCTTCTTTGTTCGTAAGATATTATAACACAGCCAAATCAAGTAAACACAACTGTTGGAAATAAGAGATATAAGCAGTAGTGTTTTGTCTTTAAAAGAAATGTACATCATGAATATCTGATATTTCCCCCTAGTTCACATCTTTGCTTTTTTTCCAGACCCAGGACTGGGAAACACCAGTTATTTGGTTCAAAGGAACCATTGTTTAGTTCTACATTGCCAGTAGACACTGGCAGATACTGTTTTTATGGTTAAACAATAATTCGCCAGCCTGAGAAAGCAATATCAAATGCCAATCACTGGAGTCACCAGGACAGGACGATCTGATCCTGTGCCATCCACTTAAACTTAAGTATGGCTTAAAAATTATCTGTTGAGTTGTTGCAAGTGTCTGTTCATTTGATAACCCAGACTGATCTTTTCATCAGCAAAATGCTGAAAATCTTGTGAATCACTAAAAGTCTCATCTTCTTGTATTTAATATACACTAATCTGTCCATCCAGGATTTTGCGATTTTGTGGTCACAGAAATTAATGCAGAATCAAGCAAACTCCACAATATTCGGATGACCTTGCAATTTTTCAAAATTACGCAGATTTTCCACAGATTTGGGCCAAGATGTGTCATGTGACGTCATCACAATGCACATTCAGTCCAAGCCCTCTTCAATCCATCTGCGTTGAACATGAGTACAGCTAAAAGGTCTCATTTACCCCACAAACATCACTGCGAAAGACCAATTCAAGTAGTTTTCTGCAAAAAAAAAGCACAAAAAACTCCACAAGTTGCAAAATCAAGCATTTTTGGCCGCAAAAAAACACAATCACGAAATCCTGTTACAGACTGATTACTCAACATGCTATATAACTGATTAACTGCACAAGAACAATTCCAATGTACTCCATGCATATGATGAAAGTTTTAGTCATTAAACTACACAGGGGCCTAGCACCCCCCTAAATATGACTCAGCTGGCCACTGAGAGCCTCCATGTCCCAAAGTGTATCCGAGTCCAAGTTGGAAACCTGAGAGGGAGGAGCAGCAGCTGGCCGCACACGCTATTGCGAACTGCCACACTCCGCCCCACCATACTTGACCCCAATGCCTAAATTGTTGTTTGGAAAAGTGAGCACAGGTGTGGGTGTGTTTGGCATGTGCTGGGGGCGTGGTGGAGGTGGAGGTGTGCGAGGGTACGTTACAAGTGGGGGCGTAGAGACTGGGAGTGGACGCAGGTGTCTGAGTGTGATATAATAGGGGTTGAGGGTTTGCCAGAGGCCTTGCTGAATATGGTGTTCTTTGAACAAAATTAGACATTCGTAATGACTTCACCTGCCCTTTGACAGACAGTGCTCCTGTGCAAGCTTATTCAGACACATTTTAGTTGCCTGTGAGATATAATAAACACCCTTGCATTTCAGTGTAGATTGTGGAATAAGCATATCATCAGCAACAGGTATAAAATTTTGCACAAACAATCATGTGAACATATTTTGAGTGTGTAAATAAGTAAACACACACACTTTGCTTATAAAATAAGTTGATATGAAAGCGATATGGAAAAATGACATGTAAATTCGGACAAGCTGAAGCTGTCAAACGATGGTACAGACAGAGAACTAATTGTGTGCTCTCCTGGCGAGGGATTTGCATGGGTAGACTGGTTGTACAGCGACTTGCCTCTCCAATACTCTGTCATTCGCATACATACACATTCTCTGGAACTTTGATACACTGTCATTGTTTTTATACTTGTGCTAGCTTATTTTGCATTGTTACATATTGCACAAAAATACATCCGTTTTCACTTGTCATGTAAAGGTGCACAGTATGAGAGCTAACAGACTATGCCACAACACCTGATTATACAAAAGGGAAAAAAAGGCAGAATGAAATTGCCTCCACAGTAGGACATGTGATCATAGTGGTCCAATGGGACTTAAGCAGAAAGGGTTAGTTTTTGTTTTTTTTTACAGAAAGGAAGAGTTAAACTTGTTGCCTGGGTTGGGTAAAGCTTTCTGTGGGCCACTAAAACCACAAACCAAAACTGTGACCAGTCACGGTACTCTGAGCCACAGAGAACATTGAGATAAAGATAGAGAGAGGGAAGCAGTAGAAAGTGAGGCAAGTAGGCTGCTGAGTGTACGTGTTGAAGTCAGTGTGAATCACCCGGATTACTGCAAGAAAAAAAAAGAAACCACAGCGACACATTTCTGCTCCTTCTGTTTTGCACAAGGGTAAGCATCAGTCGACCGCAGTCTGACCACCGATCCCTATCTGCACTGTCTCTCAACCATGCACAACACCCAAGGACACAACTGCCCTGACACCACAACTGGAAAAGCATTGGATAATCATGTTGCTGAGGGTGTGGGTGTGTATGCTGGGGATTTTGTTCAGATTTGGGGCAGTGTGTAGAATGGAGAATGTCGAATTTAGACCTTTTCTGCTTTCAGCATGCATATGATTCAAAACATCACCATGGCTATATCATTGATCTTTGCAGGGCAAAGATCAGAGCCGGTCAAACTCAAGAGCCAGATCAAGTTAGAAGTACTGGATGGTGTTTTCCAGAAGCAGCCCTTCACGATGGCTTCAAACAGCATCTTTGAGACCTTTCCAGCCTACCAGTCTTGCTTTACCAGGGGTGAGTCGATTCCTTTACTTTTATGTCAATAGCTTTTAGAGTACATCAGCGGTTTTTGGAATTTTTGTTTTGTTTTGTGTTCAAGTGTTAAGGAACTCAAGTTAACTCAAATTAGAAGTCGATCATTTTGCCTGGGCTTTTTCGAGTGCACACTAGGCAAAGTAATATGCACGCAAGATGAAGAAGCATATGTAAAGCAACATTTAACGATTGATGATTTGCTGTGTCAGTAGAGTACTGAAATATCTTGGCTGGATCTGAAAACCACAGGGCTGTGGGTTAGTGAGTGCTTCACTGGTTAACCTCACTACACCATCAACAACACAGCGGTCTGTAAATGCATGCTTTTGGACTCTGAGGCACTTTCTAGGGCAAATGTTATTTTCAAAACCAAAACAAAATTAGGTGAAATTTTATTGTGTGCTTAGACATTGAGGCTCAGCTGAACTGATTATGATTCAAGTTAATTAATCTTTCATTTCGATTTGGATTGCATTGTGTCCATTAACAAGTTAGCAGATTTTATGTCAATATTTTCATTTAATAACAATTGGTTAAGACATGATTTATTTATTTATTTATTTATTTATTTGATGTAGTTAGCTGGTGGATATCAGAGGAGGGTTAAGGATCAGAGTCGGTGTGATAAAGGACTTGAACTGCAAACTCAATAGCTGTCCACTACCATTACAGACTTGTTAAAAACTGTCATCTATAATATCTATATATATATATACATGAAATTCATGAACTAGGCAGAGCTCTATGCAGCATACAGTAGACAGCATCTCAGTTTGTGCTGCAATAACACAACTCAGACTTGTGTTACATATCACTCAAGCCTACTGCTACAGAGATGAAGAGAAATGGAGTAGAAGTTTTAATCACTAATGAAAAGTCCTTAAACCTCTAGCTGTACATTTGTACATAGCTGTACAACCATCTAAATGACAAAGCTAGTAATTGATTTGGTTAAAGATTGAACTTTGATGTTGCGTGTGTGTGTGTGTGTGTGTGTGTGTGTGTGTGTGTGTGTGCGTATGTGTGAATGTATTTTGATCAATGTTGGTGATATTCTGATACAGCTTCACATTTTGGATGACAAATAGCCCAGTATGTCAAGTTTTAAGATGACAACTTGTCTGTGTGCTGTTCATGAAAAGATCTACTGTGTTGTTTTTGTTTCCTGACTCTTTGGTGCATGCACATTCGTGTGTCTTGCAAGCGCTGTCAGTTAACACAGGAAGTTTATCAGTCGCACCCGATTCTCGCTCAAGAACTAACAGCCTTAGAGGAACTTTTCTGTTTCTCACATACTCTCTCCACAGTTTCTTTATGAGAAGACCTCTGATATTTACTACTATTAGGTGGAATAATCACAGTGTGATTACTTGAGAACTCTATAGCCCAGTTTTTGCTATATCAATGTTTAGGATCTTCATATTTTCAAAAATAACACTGAGGAGTTTTATATTTTGGCCTAACCTTGACATATAAACTGCATTGCATGAGCAAAGTGTGTATGAGCATGCATGTCCTTGTTATTTATATCTTCTCAGGACAGAGATGCTTGAACAATCATGATCTCAGACTGCTACCTCTTCATGGTGCATTTGTGCACGCATCACTTTTCTTTTTTTTTTTTCAGTTATACTGTACATGTTGGTGTACAAAATACATGCACACAGTACATGCCTGCGTTTAATCTGGAAATGTATAAGAACATGATTGGTGGGTCTCAGTCTTTGTGGTTTCTCTGCTCTCCCTATTACGCTTCTTTCACGCCCTAGTCACTCACATGCAAGCCTACACACACATTTGAGGATTCTATCTTTATCATTCTGCACTTTGATTCATCCCTTCGTTCTTATTCTGAAATCTACCATATAAACACACACACACACACACACACACACACACACACAGATGCATCATATCTATACATGTAGTACACATGCACCTGAAACTGTTGCACCATGATAGGAATCACACTTATGTCACAAACATTAAAAAGGTAAGCTGGTTCTCTACACAGACCCACATAAGGTGATGATCTTTGAAAAAAATACACGCACAATTCTACAAGCAATATTTCAGGATATTGCTGTATACCACTTTTTTGGCACATTCAGCAACTTCATATCTTAATTATAATAATCTAGTATCACTGGAATCATTACATGAAATTATACGGTAATAAATTACATCAGTGCAATAGTTACAGTTCCATCCTGGAAGCATTTCGGAGAGCTTTTGTGCACCACAGCACAGTTGAAAAACTTGAAGCACAAGAGATTATGTGGAGGCTATATTCTCCCACCTTTTGTTCCTTTATTGGTAGTTTTTGTCCACAATACTTACAAAAAAGTCCCAGTGAACCCCTTTTTCTTTTATTCTGTCACTCATCATCACCAGCTTCCTTCTCCCAAACTCTCAACATCCGTTCTGGCACCTCCAGCCGTGGTGACTGGCCCATATATCTACAGGTGTCTAACAAAAGGTGATGGCTATATAAGGTGGCTTTTGTACTCCTTTGGACCACTGCCTCCTTTATGAGGGATTTATGGCCATCTCCACACTTCATGTCCGAGGCTTGAGGATGGAGCCAAAGGGCCTACATTCTAGTAGCCGAATGCCTGCCCGTTGCTGATTCTGGTTATCAGCATCCACAGGCAGTTAAGAAGGAAACTGGCCACCCTGCCAGATCCCCACAAATTCGAAAAGTGATCCAACAAGCCTATAATTCTTCCATTTGACCTTGATCAATTGGATAGCTAATGTAAATTATGCACTATGTGCATGAATGATGGTCAGAGTCACGCTATTTTTTTTACTACCAGAGTGGGGTCTGAATGGTGTGAGAAGTAATTTATTTAACACCTTACTTACCAACATTGCATTAAGCATGTTTATATATAACGTATGACATTATTTGTATTATGCAATGATGCATATACTGTAAATGTTAGCCATCCCCCTATAATTCTGATGCTCAGCTACAAGCACTACTTCTTGAGCAGAGGCATTTCTGGGACATCTGAATCTTTAATATTTCATTCACTTCAAAGGAATATTTCAATAAATGCTGATGTCATCATAACAGACTCCAGTGACAGTAGGAGCCATGGAGCTGGTCAGTGGCTGGGGATCTATTGAGTTTCTTTTCCTGACTGCACCCACTGTATCACTGTGACTGGATGGATTTTCAACTCTGCTGGCCTACTTCCTTTACAGAGACTCTGTGACTGCAGAACCAAGGAACTGCTGAAATTGAGTCTGTTGTCCAGCAGACAGGCCGCTATCGAGTCCCAGTGTCGGACAGCATCAGAACAGGGAGGTAGTGTGCGGCGCCACTGCTGGGCACAAGTCTCGGAGAGCTGTGATAAAGCTGCCGGGAAATTGGTCTTAGAAACTGAACAGGGGTATGAGTTAAGGTGGTCAAGAAAAGATGTGTCACCTACTGGACTTGTTTATGTTAAAGTTCACAGCATCCTCTTGCAAGGATGAATTTTTAATTGGTGCCTCTGAAATAGAAATATCACTCCTATCAAGTTATAGCATGGTTTACATCTGTATAAAGCATTCTTCCTCATTTACTACAGCAGATTATTGTATGAACTAATTACCAAAGCCTTCATAAGGTGAATTTGGTGCCAGAAAAAGGAAAACACGCATCTCAGTAGCATTGCGGCTCTTGGTTGACACCACTGTTATGAAGGAGTACTGTAGTGTAACATTCGACCTGAAATAAATTATCCTATACTCAAAAGACGTGCACTTAGAAAATTAAAATTAAAAATCAACTGACTCACCATCTCATATCACTTAAGCTATTTAGTTATTTGGCCACAAGTTTTGACTCATCATTGGCCTGTGTGCTATAAGTAAAGAATAAAAAACAATGGGGCTTGGAACTGTAGATGCTGTTAGATGAAAATAATTGACAGCACTGAGATGTGATGGCACCACGAAGTTGATTATTTTCCAATAACATCATGTCCTGAAGTGTTTGATTTGCCTTACACCACAGCAATTTGCCAACTAAAGCTATTTTAATTTATTTAAAGATGATGTCATCCTTTTATTTATTTATAATTACTGTAGGTGGACACAGTGGCTTAGTGGTTAGCACGTTTGCCTCGCACCTCACAGGTTGGGGGTTTAATTCTCACCTGTGCATGAAGTTTGCATGTTCTCTCTGTGCTTCACGTACTCCGATTTCTTCCCCCAGTCCAAAGACGTGTTGTAGGCTGATTGGCATCTCTAAATTGTCCGTAGTGTGTGGATGTGTGTCTGCAGTTGTGCCCTGCGATGGGTTGGCACCCCGTCCAGGGTGTCCCCCACCTTGTGCCCAGAGTCCCCTGGGATAGGCTCCAGGCTCTCTGTGACCCTGTGTAGGATAAGTGGTACAAAAAATGGATGAATGGATAGTTATTGTATATTTAACGTTGTGGAACAGTTCCAGGAAATATTGTAATAGCTATAACCGATTGTTCCATTGTCAGCCTCTCTTTTCCTCTGTGTTAATAGGACAAAAACATGTCATTTGTCATGTTTCTGTGAAACTGCTGAAGATGTGTCAGAAAACCTAAAGTTTACAGCTTAAACATCTCACAGAAAACATCACCTATCTATACCTATGAGCCTTTTTTAATCTGTTTACATAGAGCATCCACTCTACAAATCCCTGTGAATTAGCTGTTACTGTACAATTATTAACATACAGTTTTAGAACAAGCGCATTCATATAAAACTGTCCGAATCGTGTTGTAGATAGAAAAATAAATCAACAACTCTTACAAGCAATTCAACTGAGGATTTTAACAGTGCTGTGGTATAAAAGGAAATATGCTGGTGCTCTTAGAAAAGCTAGCTTGATCTGGTAGCTTCTTCCATCAGAACGTTATGGAGAGCCTGATGTGACATCATTTTACAACAGCGTTCTCTACGTACTCCAGACTCTGAGAAATTTACTGAAGCAGCCAGCATATAACTAGTGTAGTAATGTCTGATGTTTACAGGGTTTAAAAAAAACAAAAACAATTTTAATCTCAGATCAAGAATCAAATACAGGATACACACATTTAAAAGTCTGCACATTGTTCTTCATGAAATCCACAAAAGAAGTTTATATCCAATAACTATTCAGGAATGTGAATTTTCACCTATCGTCAGTTGACAGTATAGCTGGCACACACTTTCTTTAGTGTTATAAAAGTGCAGGAGTTGGGCTCCTCATTGCAAACTCAAATGCACAAAACCACAAAGAAGCTTTTGCTGGTGCAGATAAGGGTTTGTGAACATGGACTGCATTTCACCCACCCCTTCCCCCTTCCTGTCAGCCAGCAAGTACGGGTTATATGGAAGATGTTGTTTTCTTGAAAATAACCGTATTTCTGTCAGTCAGGATTTTTTAGTTTGTGCTTTAACACACTTTAAGTCCTGATAATTAAAAAGGGAACTAGGGCTCTATTTAGGACCTTCAAAGGAAAAAAGGTTTTAAGGTACAGGCATTACTCAGGATCATTGCTTCTTTTTGAACAGAAGTGTGATATATGGAAGTGGCACATGCATGCTGATTCATATATTTTTGTAAATATTGAATATGATGCCAACAAATTGTTGAACTTAGTGGCCTATTTGATGTATTTCTTTAGCTGTTTAATACTGTTTGGTCTGAAGCGGTTGTCTGCAGTTCTTTACTGTATCACGCTCTGTGGCTAGCCTGTGGTAAAATAGCAATGACTGCGGCTACGTGACTAGCCTCAGTGCCTAACCAATATGCAAAGTAACCTTACCATAGGCTTATTCATCCACAAGCTGTTAAACACAGAGACACATGCAGGCCAGGATCTAAACACAACTCATACAGACAGATAAAGAGTCATACTCACGTCATGTGCACACAGATACTATTCAAAACTAACATCTCTAAACAATACATTTAGTTGAATTTAGGCTTAGGCTTAGCTTAATTACTAATACTAATAACATAGTTCAAAGGTCAGACCTCTTTACATACTGTATAAGTGATGATTAATTTGAACATCATCATCATCAGTAAGTGCTTTATCCTGTCAGGTGGATCTGGAGCCTATCCCAGTCTCTGGGTCACACACTGACACACGCAAGGTGTAGGTTTGAATATATTAGTCGTAATATAAACTAACATGACTAAAATGTATTGTTCTACTGCGTGTATATCATTATAAGTATAGCCCAGTGGTGTTAGAGTGCTATGATCTGGCTAGCTGCATGTGTTCCATCTTTAAAAAAATAAAAGAAAATAAAAACAGTGTTCACACCACTGCTGTTAAATCCTTGTATTGTAAAATAACTGGCAGGTTTGTTTAAATTCAAGGGTATTTCCTTGTGACATGTCAAATAGGTGTGTGTGTGTGTGTGTGTGTGTGTGTGTGTGTGTGTGCGCGTGCGCGTGTGTGTGTGTGTGTGTGCGCGTGCACGTGTGTGAGAGAGAGATGTCACATGGAACCTGTCAGTTAAGCATAGGCAGAGTTCCTAACGGTATCCTTACATCTGTGGCTTCCTTCCTCCTCAGTATCGAGTGACAAAGAGAAAGACAAAACGCCGTACATTTTAAATGTTGATATTACAGAGCTTCTGTGGACTTGAAGCTGTAATATAGTAATCTCCAAAACTAGGGCTGCACGATTATGGCCAAAATGATAATCCCTATTATTTTGATCAATATTGAGATCTTGATTATTTATCACGATTATTCATTGATTTTAGGGACAACATATTTTTATTG
>JANDJT010000154.1:4815995-4828081 GCA_024331685.1 Stegophilus panzeri | reverse complement strand
TTGGTGGGTTTCCTCACATGAACTGCTTGCTTCAGGTTCTTCCACAACATTTTTATTGGATTAAGGTCAGGACTTTGGCTTGGCCATTCCAAAACATTAACTTAATTCTTCTTTAACCATTCTTTGGTAGAACGACTTGTGTGCTTAGGGTCATTGTCTTGCTGCATGTCCCACTTTCTCTTGAGATCTAGTTTATGGACAGATGTCCTGACATTTTCCTTTAGAATTCACTGGTATAATTCAGAATTTATTGTTCCATCAATGATGGCAAGTCATCCTGGTCCAGATGCAGCAAAACAGGCCCAAACCATGATACTACCACCGCCATATTTCACAGATGAGATACGGTTCTTATGCTGGAATGCAGTGTTTTATTTTCTCCAAACATAACGCTTCTCATTCATACCAAAAAATTCTATTTTGGTCTCATCCATCCACAAAACATTTTTCCAACAGCCTTCTGACTTGTTCATGTGATCTTTAGCAAACTGCAGATGGGCAGCAATGTTCCTTTTAGAGAGCAGTGGTTTTCTCCTTGCAACCTTGCAATTGTTGTTCAGTGTTCTCCTGATGATGGACTTATGAACATTAGCATTAGCCAATGTGATGAGGCCTTTAGTTGCTTAGAAGTTATCCTGGGTTCCTTTGTGACCTAATAGACTACTACACGTCTTGCTCTTGGAGTGATCTTTGTTAGTTGACCACACCTGGAGAGGGTAACAATGGTCTTGAATTTCCTCCATTTGTACACAATCTGTCTGACTGTGGATTGGTTCTAGCCTGATGAGCATTGACAACCCTTTTCTGAGGTCCTCAGAAATCTCCTTTGTTCATGCCATGATACACTTCCACAAACATGTGTTGTGAAGATCAGACTTTAATAGATCCCTGTTCTTTAAATAAAACAGGGTGCTCACTCACACCTGGTTGTCATCCCATTGACTGAAAACAGCTGACTCTGATGTTGTCAGACTAAGACAAAGGGTGATCGAGCCTTTTCTGTGGTTGGTCCCAAACTTTGGAACAGTTTCCCTCTTCACATGAGGTCCGCTCCATCTTTAGCTATTTTAAAATCTTCTGTTAAAACTTATTTTTATTCTTTGCCTTATAATGTTATTTAATCTGATGAATTTTAATGTTTTGTACAGCACTTTGAATCAACTGCTGTTGTCTTTAAATGTGCTTTATAAATAAATTTGACTTGACTTGACTCTAATTTTACCTTCAAATTAACTGCTAATGCTAGAGGTTCACATACTTTTGCCACTCACAGATATGTAATATCGGATCATCTTCCTCAATAAATAAATGACCAAGTATAATAATTTTGTCTCATTTGTTTAATTGGATTCCCTTTGTCTACTTTTAGGACTTGTGTAAAAATCTGATGTTTTAGTTCATATTTATGCAGATAAATAGAACATTCTAAAGGGTTCACAAACTTTCAAGCACCACTGTATGTGCTCAAGCCCAGGCCTTTCTTAGTCATTAATTGATTTTTTTGTAGCATAGTTTTTATTGAACATTTTCTTTTTGTTCCTGTAGGGGAAACAGCCAATTGGCTGTATCACATGTAGTGTCCTAGATTTCCAACCTTCCAGAATAGGGGTAAACCTTTTGCTTGCCACCAAATGTATAAGAAACATAGAGAATGAAGCATGTACAAGCAAGAAGGTTAGCATGATTCCTGTTTTGACTTTAATATTTAGGCCCATAACTCCTTGTAAATCCTTTGTCACCATACAGGAAAACGCATCTTTAGTTTACAGAGGACAATAACAGCAGAATCGAATGAGCCCCGCCTTTAATTAACTTTCTTTGTCCCATGAAATCCTGGACTCCAGTCTCGATGCTCAGGATCTGACAGAAGCATCTGTGTTTTGTTGTATGTTAGAGGTCTGAGTTCTTTTTTTTTTGTCAGTAATTGTTTTAGTTCTTTTACACAACAGCTAATGTATGACATTAAGTGCACGTAGCACCGAATAATTACCCCTTACCCCACCAACCCCCTGGGCCCTTCCAGGGTGTGGTGGTACAAAAATCTATACATACATACAAAAATAAGAGCAACACAGGACAAATAGAGCAAAGGGGCAAAGGACAATCAATCAAACAATCAAACAATAAATAAATAAATAAATAAATAAGGTATCCATCAACAGGGATCTAAGTTCTGAGTTAGTGTATCAGAATTAATTTGCTCATATCTAACCACAACTGATCCATATTTAACCACCAGCACAGTAGAGCCAAGACTCCAAACAAAGCTACTCTGTTTGTTGCTACTGCAGGGTCCATAGTCACCTAGTAATTTTGTGTCAATGGCATGAGCGTGCATTTTATTTCTCACTTTCTCCAACTACTGAAATGTAGTAAATGTGTAGAAAATCTCTTTTCCAACAGCCAAAACATTATTTCATATATGTCAATATTTGATTTATTGTCAGCATCACTGCTGTGTCCACACTGCACCATGTAAAGACTGTTTAACAGTGTACATGGGGTACTCCCAATCATTTTACTCAATCATGCCTTCTGTATTTTAGACATTTCCACAGGTTTTGCATCATCAGCACACATAACAAACTTTCAGAAACATTTTTCTAACTAATAAGATATGAAAGCAATGGCATTTCCTTACAAGTATAGCATCTCACTCAGCTGGCCAGCCGAAATAGTTTTTATATAATCACCAATTACACTCAAACAGTGAAATATCTTACTGTGAAAAACACACCTATTGTTGTTTGGATGCCTCAGATATCTCTCTTATCCTCCCATTTCTGCTGCAGAGCAGCATCCTGTGAATGGCTTTGACTGCTACACTTTGTAAGTTCACATATTTTCCCCCTTTTCCTGTTTGTTGCATATTTTCACAGTATTTAAAATAAGCTAAATGTAACCACTAAAGTACTATTGAATAGAATACTCAAAACAGATATAGAATAAAATAAAAAGAGGAAAAGCACATCAATACCCCAAACTAAATGCTTGCATATAATTGTTGCATAGATAAAATATGCTTCACTAGAAATAAATTCAGTTATATCAGATTGTAAAAAGGAACTTTGTTTCTATATGAGTTAAACACACAAGTTTCCCAAAGTCTCTTTGATTTGAATGCATAAAAACAACATTCATATTTACAGAAGGTTCAAGTAACCAAGGCGTATTACTTAAAAATATTTTTACGAGAAATCTTTGTATTCCAGGGAATTACTGGAAGCCCTTACTTATGGCAATTGTACAGAGAAAATGAAATTACTTGTGCTTTGTCTGTATTACTTTATGATACATAAAATTATTTATGACCCATCAAAGTCAGCAATTTAAGTCATGAAGAAACACAAAGTATCTTTAATTTATACATTTGAAGAGAGAATGTTTTGTATGCATCACTATGTGCGCTTTCACCTATTACAAATATTTGTAACTGTGTGTGTGTGTGTGTGTGTGTGTGTGTGTGTGTGTGCACTTCTACTTCACTGAGTCTGCTCATCTGCTCATCAATTCAACATTTCACTAAATGGTGCCTGAGGCACATCTCCAGTGGGTCTGTTACCTCCTACGCATGATGCTGGCTTAGAGCTCCACAACACCCCAGTCATATTACAGGTTCAGGACAGTCTTATAGGAAGACTTTAAGTTGACCATGACTAAACTAAATGTTTTAGGGCAAGATTTCTCCACAATCTTGGATAGATAGGGTTCTTCACTTCCTAAAGAGTTCTACTTGGCACTCTCTCAGTTAGGGAAACCCACTGTTGTAGGGTTGTAATTACATCAGGCAACTTTAAGAGTTTCCCAGAGGACCAAACCAAAGAACCCATTAGGGAGTTACATTTAATCTTTTTTTTATATATAAGAGTGTAGTATACCAAAGTATCGACAGTCTAGAAAATACAGTATCTGTTCATTCCATGAAACTAACACAATGCACGTAAATTTTTAATGTCCATGCCACATCTTTTCTGAACCAGTATGAAAGACTTTCTGAGATCTAGCATTTACAGCGGTATAATTTGGTAACTGGTGCATCTTTATAGTTCAGTTGTCCTCTGCTGTCTGAATCTTATAGGAATATTATTAATGGTTAGGAAATGTTGTATTCCCTGCACTGCATGGAAGGATTACCATTATAGCATAATTGTGGAAAAACTCTTTTATACTGTAAATGACTATATATTATATATACAGTATATACAGTGTCTTCCACTAATATTGGCACCATTGGTAAATATGAGCAAAGAAAGCTGTGAAAATTGTCTTTATTGTTTAACCTTTTGATTTTTTGTTAAAAAAAAAAAATCACAAAAATACTCTGCTCTCATGGATAGCAAACACAACACAGGTTTACAAAAAAAAATTCTTAGTTAAAAATAGGTGTGCAACAATTATTGGCACCCTTTTAGTCAATACTTTGTGCTACCTCCCTTTGCCAAGATAACAGCTCTGAGTCTTCTCCTATAATGCCTGATGGGGTTGGAGAATACATGGCAAAGGATCTGAGACCATTCCTCCATACAGAATCTCTCCAGATCCTTCAAATTTCCATGCTGGTGGACTGTCCTCTTTAGTTCACTCCACAGGTTTTCACAGGGTTTCAAGTCAGGGGACTGGGATAGCCATGGCAGGACCTCAATTATGTGGTCATTAAACCATTTTTGTGTTGATTTTGATGTGTGTTTTGGATCATTGTCCTCCTGGAAGATCCAACCATGGCCCATTTTAAGCTTTCTTTTCTCAGTCAGGTTTTCTTTTAATATCTGTTGATATTTGATAGAGTCCATGATGCCATGTATCCTAACATAATGTCCAGGTCCTCTGGCAGAAAAACAGCCCCAAAACATTAAAGAGCCACCATTATATTTAACCCTGGGCATGAGGTACTTTTCCATATGGCTACCTCTCTGTGTGTGCCAAAAACACCTCTGGTGTTTATTGCCAAAAATCTCTATTTTGGTTTCATCTGACCATAGAACCTGATCCCATTTGAAGTTCCAGCAGTGTCCAGCAAGCATCAAGATGCTTGAGTTTGTTTTTAGATGAGAGTAGAGACTTTTTTCTTCAAACCCTTCTAAACAACTTGTGGTGATGTAGCTGACTTCGGATTGTAGTTTTGGAGACTTTCTGACCCCAGTACGCAACTAACTTCTGCAATTCTCCAGCTGTGATCCTTGGAGATTTTTTGGCCACTCGAACCGTCCTCTTCACAGTGCATTGAGACAATATAGACACACGTCCAATTCCAGGTTGATTCATAACATTTCCAGTTGACTGGAACTTGACTGGTGCTATTTTCTTATAGCCACTTCCCATTTTGTGAAGCTCAACATCCTTGTGCCGCACATCACAGCTATATTCCTTGGTCTTACCCATTGTTATGAATGAAAAAGGGAATTTGGCCTATGTGTCACCTCATATTTATACCCCTGTGAAACAGGAAGTCATCTGTAGCATAAATTGTTGAAAAAGTTAATGTTGGCTATGACAGAAAGGTGTCAGAACACACAGTGCATCACATGGGGCTTCGTAGCTGCATATCAGTCAGAGCACCCATGCTGACCCCTGTCCACTGCCAAAAGCGCAATGGGCATGTGAGCATCAGAACTGGACCATGGAGCATTGGAAGAATGTGGCCTGGTCTGATGAATCATGTTTTGTTTTACATCATGTGGATGGCCGGGTGCATGTGTGTCGCTTACCTGGGGAAGAGATGGCACCAGGATGTACTATAAGCAGAAGGTAAGCCAGATGAGGCAGTGTAATGCTCTCGGCAATGTTCTGCTGGCTACCTAAACATTGTTGCAGACCAAGTAAACCCTTTCATGACAACGATACTCCCTGATGGCAGTGGCCTCTTTGAGCAGGATAATGCGCCCTGACACACTGCAAAAATTGTTCAGGAATGGTTTGAGAATAATGACAGAGAGTTCAGGGTGTTGACTCGGCCTCCAAATTCCCCAGATCTCAATCCGATCAAGCATCTGTGGGATGTGCTGGACAAACAAGTTTGATCCATGGAGGCCCCACCTCACAACTTACAGGACTTAAAGGATCTGCTGTTAACGTCTTGGTGCCAGATACCACAGCACACCTTCATAGGTCTTGTGGAATCCATTTGTAGGGGGCCTACGCGTTGATGAGTCAGAGCTGTTTTGCCGGCACAAGGGGGACCTACATGAAATTAGGCAGGTGGTTTTAATGTTATGGCTGTGTGTGTGTGTGTGTGTGTGTGTGTGTGTGTATACAATGTGAAATAATGGTTTGAATATAAACCATAATATAAAGTGTTAATCTGCTCTTAGAATCCATAGGGAGTTGTGGAACTGTGATGTGAACAAGTTGAAATCACATTGGGACCATTACACTGCTGTGTTAAGGGACAGGCCAATAGCCTTACCAGCCCTTTCATTACTCACACTGTGGCTGCTGATAGTGCTTTTATCTTAAAGCTACGCTTCAGCCAGCTGTGGAGTATTTATTTATGATCTTCTGAGATATTCTTAATTGTTTGTCTGCAGTTGAGTTTTTCTTCAAGGCCCTTTATTGCCTAACAGTGATGTACACCATTAGTGTATTAAAAACAGTGACCACAGTAGATTACCATCAGGAATGTATTAATGTGAGTAAAGTTGGATAGAGCGTGTGTCTGTATAGACTGCCGGCGTAGAGGCAACATACACGTTCACACTCACACACAAACACAATCAGTGATACACTCTCTATGTAGTGATAGTGACCCAGTGTCGTGCTGTGTGTATCTGTTAGCCAGCCTGAGAGAACAGGGCAGAGTATTTTGCTCTGTCACTTCACTGAGCTGCTAACTGATATGTCAGAAAATCAATTAATTACTTTTAAGTAGCAGTTAACGGCATCCACACAATACAGCTGCATTAATTATTGAAGAGGACAGAAGCTGAGTTATTTCGCCTCCCCCTCTCTTAACTAAAAGGCTCACAGAGTGAAGGGAAATAAGAGAAACAGGAGGGAAAAGAAGAAAAGAGAGGATGAAGATGGGAGGAAGGAGGACCACTGGGTATAATATGGGTAAACAAAAGGTCATTGGTGGCAAAAAAGCAAAGGTCCTTTCCTGGCATCAAAAATGCATGGCTTCGGAAGCTATTCTGATACTTACTGTAACTACTGATACCCTTCTCTATGAGAAAATGAATATGAGATACTGAGTATTTGACTCTGACAAAAGGTATAAAATCTGTATGCCTACTGATTCGGGCAGCATTGATTGCCTAAGCCCCAGGAAGCTCAAGGGGCATTATTGATCCTGTGTGCCCATCACTCTTGGCCTCAGGGTCTCCTGTCTCTGGGGGCCTAGAGGGGACAGACTGCCTCTGGCCAGTTTAGAAGATGACATCTTCATCTGGGGCAAAATCAGTGCATGCGCAAGCCATTTTGTGTGACACAATAACTGTATTAACAGTAGCAATGCCGTTTTTCTGGTATGTCCCACAATGCCACTGTGCTGCTTTGTGGCCAACCAGCATTCTCTCGGCTTGACAACTACAGTAAGGTTGGCTTCTCTCCAGAACTATTGTTGTGGAGTCAGTGAGATAAGCCTTATTGATGCTTTTGTCATGGAATAGCTGTTGTTTGGCAAATATCTGTGGCATTCCTGTGTGGCCACTGACTCTGAAGGAAGTTTATTCACATGGACATGGATCATCCCTCAAGTGAACTCTGCATTCATTCATTTATCATCCAGCTAACTGCCTATAGACCTACAATAATAATGGATCATCAATTTCCTCATGTTCTACAAACACTGAATAAAAAAGGTTTATTTGATTCAAATGATTGTAGGGCTGGATAGTTGAGGCTGATGGGAAACTATATCCTATACATGGTAAGTATAAAGTAGCACAACAGAATGCCACACTCTTAAAAACAGTTTAAACAGACATTAAATTTTGTCTTTTCCTCGTGCCTTGTATCCTCATGCAAACTTCATGCTGCCCTTATTTCTCAGCCATCACGATCATGACGTGAGGACACAAAAAAAAAGTAGTGAATCATTTCAGTTGCTAAATGAAATTAGCAGGTTTGAAGTGCCCCAAGGCAAAAAGCCTGCCTTGTCTCCTGTGGCCAGGGTTAGTGAGGGAATATATTAGTTATGACTGCATCCTGCCATATCCTTCTTCAGCCTTTCCTTGTCCTTTCTTCAGTTTTTTTTTAAACTATGTTGGAGGGTAGTGAGTAAGGAATGAGTATATAAGGAAAGAGATGAAAGGAATACTCCAGAATATTTTTTGGAGAAACTCTGAAGACTTTCCTTAACCAGATATGAGCTACTTCAGTCCCTCTGGACCTTTATCTTGGGCCATGTACCTCATGAGGAAGAGTCGAAACAGCAACAAGCTCTTTGGTAATGGGAGAAATGTCCTGTTTTCCAGTCTTTTGTGTTTGGGGGGGCTTTCTTTGTTGCACTCGTTTCCTCAATTTAGTTCTTTTTCCCCTTCAATGTAATTATGTCCCACTCAATTAATTCTGCTCAATGAGTAGAATATAATTACATTGAAGGAAAGCCTTTGGTATTCTTGCTTTTTTGTTGTTGTTGCTTTGCCTCTCTGAAAGATTGTTGTGTTTTTAGGGTATCAAAATGTTATTTTATGTAGTTAAGCTGTTGAAACGGATCGTTGAAACACTGGCGAGCGTGTAACCTTTTGACGCTGGTCAATACATTTTATAGCTGACAAGCGCTATTGATCTCTAGGTTTAAAACTTATCAAATGACACCAATCCGAAGCTGAAGACAGACATACAGTAGTGTCTTAGAGCTCTTGCACAAACAGTGCAGATTTTTAGGTTCAGTTTTGTTTAGTTTAATCAATGGCCCGTGCAGTTTATTTCTCATTACATTATAAACCGGGAAAAAAAACGTGATATTACTTTGAGAAACTTGGCAATTAGACCAATGCGTGTCTCATAGGAATGAACACGGAAGGTTTATTTTAGTCAGCTGTTAATAAGAACATTCATTTGCGTTAACCTGATTTTGTTTTCTGTACGCTTCTTTGTTCTTAAAAATAATACTACTTATTTTCTATCTTATGGATGTTGCTACTGTCGTTATTTCTATTTACAATTTGTTTAAAATATTCTTTGACAGTAGACAGGTGTGTAACGCTTTTTTTTGTTTGTTTGTTTTTAACATTTTATACAGTGTCACATTCAATACAATGCGCCATCAGTGTGATTTTCTCTTTAGTTAAAAAGCAGAATTCGGGGATTTCCTCAAATCTACACAACTGCACACAGTGCAGTAGGCTATAAATAATAAAGTATAGCAATTTCCCAAAATACTTAAATACAACATGGCCCTGTTTTTATTTTGGAGCAGAAATAGAAATGAGGTCTGTATTACTTTTTTCGCTGATTAAAAAAAAAAAAAAAATACTGCAATTATTTATTTTTACGCATTTCAGAAATATTTTTTAATGCTTACAATCCATAAATTGCTGATGTACTGTCTTATTTACAATTTGCCTCAGTTTCATTCTCATATATAGTCTAACCTAAGCGCAAAACAAAATAGCTAAGTACAATATTCTCATTTAACTGCGACACTAACTGAAATTTTTGGAAGGGTGGAAAAAATCTTTCATACAGTTCTGCCATAGCGTATTAATAGTCTAAATCAAACCCATATGGGAATCATTGAAAATAAAAATAAAAAGCACGATCTAATCTGATAGAGTATAACGACTGGTGTTTTATATGTCAAGTAATATCCAATAATGACACTGATTGCCAGTTTCACTGTGCTGTCGTCAAAAGAAAAAAACAAAACAAAACAAAACAAAACAAAAAAACACGTTGTCTTCTGAGTCAGACAAATAGCCTTCTTGGGATGCATGTCTGCAAGTGTTAAGAGAACTGCCAGTTAGCTGCTTTAGTGGCCAGGCCAGGTCTTAAGAGTCTGTAGTTAGAAGTATGGGGATAAAAATTGCAACAGTGCGTCACGTTTTCTGCCTGATTTAAAGTGACTGCTCTTCTCTCACCTCACTGTAACATGTTAACATAACATCTGGAAAAGAACGCAATAGGCAGATTCAGCAGTGTAGAAGTAAAAGGATACTGGACCCTGACTTCTACCCTGGTGAGCATGTTGGCACGCGCGTCTTGAAGACGTTTAAGACATCAACAATGCGTAAACACACCGATTCCATCAGGGAACAGAAATGGACAGAAGGCTCAGTGACGGTCTACTGTACGTGAAGAGAAAAGCGCTTTAATAGGCGTCTTCTCAGTGCTATAAGGTCGTTTGCTGCCCCCTTTTGGCTGCGTGGTCAGGGATTAGTCAGAGCTCCTGTAAGATAGTTAGAAATGTTAAGTCTCGCCCCACCTAAAACAATATCTGTTGGAAGTGCTCTGGAATGCAATAACTGGGTTGACTACACTACTTTAACATGCATATCTGCCTGAATCACTGGACAACTAGCCTTGTTGACAGCTGTTCAACACAATTATTCATAAATGTGATAAAAAGGAGGAAAGGCGGGTTTTTTGGGGGGGACTAACTAAAAAATACCAAACTTGACAACGCTGTAATGAGGGCGCGCGCCGGGCCAAGGAATTCCATTGACTGTTCTGGCTGTCACAAATCAGACTTCCTCGCGCTCTTCGGACGTTTTCCTGATTGGGCGAGCCTACTCGAAGCAATTGTCTCCGACCAATGGCATTAACTCACAGACTCCCGCATGCAAATAAGCTGTGCCGGGCTGCATTCCTGTACTGCCCAGCTCCAGTAAAAGCCAGCCCCTCGCCTGGAGATTCATTCATACGACATCAGCGGTCTGTTTGCGACCTTACAGGGGCGACACATCTCTAGATCATCAACACGACCGCGTTCCTCACGCTGCAGAAAACAACCCGGGACCAGACACGTGAAAAAGTACTTTAAAGTGTTTTCAAACCGAAGAAGAATTGACGCGGGACGTGCGCCGGAGCATCGTGGGCACGTTAAAGGGTGCAGCTTAAAAGTTTGACAAGGACAAGTCAGGTTGCGGTGAACTCATATTTACTGACGATGTGGGGACAAGCTTGTGAGTGCAAATGTTAGAATTAATCGGAGATTTAAAAAAAACAAAAAACAAAAAAAAAACAATAAGTGCTCTGCAATTGTGCTTTCCTCATCGCTGTAAGACGCACGGACACCGCCAGACACGCGCGCTGTCAAAACTAACAACAGACTAATCCCCATCAGAGAACAGTTTCTGGAGACTCGGCTTTACACGCAGCTCAAAACTAAAACCTCAAACAGGATACCAATGGTTTTCCTTTGGGACACCAAATACGGTATGACATGTTTCATTTGCGTTTTGTGGCACACATTGTAGTTTCCATGTGATGTTTCCTCTGGTTGACTTAAATCGACTGTTATCTTGTGCCGTGACCGTTTCCTCATTTAACTGCCGAGCCGATAACTACTCGTTTGCTTATGTAAACGTTCTGCTGCAAGGGTCTGTGGTCTGTCTTGCGCCGAAATGAAAGTTACCAAAAGTGCAGGCGCACCTCTCTCTCTCTCTCTCTCTCTCTCTCTCTCTCACACACACACACACACACACACACACTCTTTTATCACTGGCTGTATGCTGCTCCAGTGGTGCGGTGGACTGGTGAAGCGTTTATACTGGCCGCGTGTTTGGAGAGAACACAGCAGTAGTAAGCTGAGCGGAGCAGCTAAAACCTCTTAACCGCACTCATGTGGCATCGATTGTGGTTGGCTGAGTGACAGGAGGCCGTTCTCACTGTCAGGAGCAGCGCCGTGGGTTCAATGCTTTCATGCGCCTCAGAGGCGATTCTGGCACGCGCCGTGCTGAAGGATGTCAACCGGGGTAAACTCCACACAAGTACTCACGAGAAGTTAAACTCTTTTTTTCCCCTGTCTTCGAAATTTTAAACATTTTCTGCACAAACTACATAGTGTTGAATTACCACCTACAGAGTTCATGTCCAGCGGGACAACAATGAAGACTGTAAAAGTGGAGTCAGATGAGTAGGCTGTGTTGTTTTAACCGTTTATTTTAATGATCAAATTTATTACTCGGAAACTTTATTGCTTATAT
>JANDJT010000154.1:4805316-4810316 GCA_024331685.1 Stegophilus panzeri | reverse complement strand
TGAGTGTGTGTGTGTGTGTGTAGCACTGTGTCATGGGCAGCTGTGACTTTAAGCTATCATTGGTTCCTGGTCTGAAACATCCTGGGGGTCTGTCTCATCATCACAGTGATGAGTGAAAGGCCGGAGATGGACGAGGCATGCCTCTTGTGCAAGAATTGTCTCGTTCTCTTTAACTTTTTCTTTCTGGACATGTCTCTGAGTCATAGGACAACAGGGATTCAATTAGGCAAATCAAACTGAGAGGAACTGACAACTATTTTCTTGCTGTAATTATAACCAATAAATTCAATAACAACCTGATTTGCGTCTCATGTCTTATGTCTCATTGTTTTCATTTTAGTATCTTTGTATCTAACTAGTATCTCAGTGTGTGTGTGTGTGTGTGTGTGTACTTGTGTGGATTAACATAAGGATGATTTGCATTTCAGTCCGTCTGTGTATGTGTTTATGAGGAGTAAAGACACAAATGAAGTTGGTGTGGATGACTGGCGCGTCTCTCATTTTGTCTTCTCTCCTTATCTCACTCATAATGTTGCGCCATGCTGTTCTCCATATGTTTGGGGTCTGTAACATGGACAGAAACCAGTTACCTTGCATGTGCGTCTATACGTGTTTAATAGGAATGTCCAGCTGATTGAGTGTGTGACTAAGGAAAAGAGGGCAGACTGTCGTTCAGAAGCTGAAGCTATACTGCAGACGTGTAAAATATTCTTTCCTGTTTATACTTTAAAGCTCCATAATTTGTGTGTCCTCCCCCCCCCCCTCCCCCTCTCTCTATCAGGGAAGAGTTTTACTCTCACCATCACCGTATTCACTAACCCCCCTCAAGTGGCCACCTATCAGAGAGCCATCAAGATTACAGTGGACGGACCCAGGGAACCCCGCCGTAAGTTTTAAAGTCTAATCCAGTAGTTTGACTAAAAAAATTAATAAATAAATAATTAAATAAAAAATAGGCAAATATTTGAACAAAGTTATATCCTTCATCATTAATTATGTTTAGCATCACTGGGATTTAAAAAGCGTTTCTTGGCAAGAAATGAGTTAGGCATTTTTATGGGAGTGTCTGTGTGTGGTTAAGTATGTTTTATTGTGGTTGATGATTACCCACCAGCTTTTTATGCTAATGTGGTGGTTGGTGGTATGTTAATAGAAACAGGGTGTTGAGGTCTGCAGATGATTGCGGTGTACGTCTGGAAACCACTACAGCCTACTACTAGCTGAGTTTTTCCAGTAGCCGTAGAGCCGATAGGATAGAACAGAGAAGAAAAGCTTTCAAGGGACGCTGTTTCAAATATTCATTGTTAGGTTTGAATTTGTGTTTGTGTCAGATACAAATGGTGCTGAACTTGTATCAGTTTTCTTCACATTAATTTCAACTGCTAGGTTGAAATTTGTATTTTTACTGGATGATGTGGTTCATCCACAGCTGTCTTAATTTAAATGCAATAAAAAATCATTATTATTGTAAGATTTTATATAAAGATCCCTGGTTGGACACATTAAACTCGTCCTTTTGTGTGTGACAGTATAAAAGTATATGTGTGTATGGGTGCAGTAGTGTGTGTATTTGGGTTATATGAGAGCACATCATGCCCCCGCCGTTGTGCTCATGCAAGCCGTAGGGCTATTCCCGCTCAGTCCGTTATTCCGGCGCCTCGCCACCATATGGAGGCTTCGCCACCGCTGGCTTCTTCTTCAAAGTCCTCGAACGGCAGCTCTGGTTTCAGGAGCACTTCCTCCTCTCGTGTCGGTGTGCATGTGCCAATGAGAATACAGGCAAGTGTGTCTGATGGTTTCGCACAGCTGAGAGACTTGTCTTTTTTCGTCCCTTTACCCCCCCCCTTCCTTTCATCGCCTGCAATCATTAATCCCTCCTGCTTCCTGCTTGTCTATGTGTGAGGTCAGGAGCAGACATTCTGACATTCATCCTCAGTCGTGAGTGGACTATGCAGAGTATACAGCACATAAACAATGCGAAATGCTCTTCATCAGAGCTTATGCACAGAATAAAAACACACGTGCACAAACATTAGCATGTACAGAATATGCAGACACTATCAGAAATGCACTGGAGCTTGACACACACATACATACAGAGCACATCAGTAGTTTGAGGACACAACACTTTTAAAATAAAGTTCCTTGGTCGGTTTGCAGTAATTTATCGACTAGCGTGGTAACATCTGAGGAAAGCATTTGCACGTACAGTATTTGGCAATAAATTGAAATAACAACTATGATTTCCCTTTAGCAAACGACCTCCCCTTAGCAGCTGCACACACTTTCTGAATATAAACACCGACACATTTCCATACTTCTTGCAGGATTTAACAGAGTTGTGTTTGAGTCTAATTAAAAACCAGTCTTGTCTAACACACACGTACAAACACACTGCTTCCTGAGCAATCAAGAAACAATCCGAAGTCTAGAACCTCCAACAGCGACGGCACCAAACAGATGAAGAATGTTCACCTCTGCTAACTCTTAAATGACTATTTCTTTTTCACATCGCTTCATATTCACAAAGCTCAGGTTCAATGCACGTTAAGCATCTGAGGAAAAAATAAATAAATAAACAATTCATCCCATTATTCGTGACTCCATTATAAATCTCATATTCTATATACCGGTATATTCCATATGCTCAACACTATCTATTCTACTAAATTTCTCTTCCTGGTATTTCCATCCATTCATCCTCCCATCCTTCCCCCCTTCATCCCTCCATTTAGTCTACAGGCCCTGCCAAGTCGCTTCCTCTTCATCTAACTGAAACATTCTGTTCTGGTGCCACTACACCAGCGGGGTCCTAACAGTCAGATATACAGCAGATGATGGGGTCTGGGAGTCATTATTACCATTTGAAATGGAATCAGAAAATGAGCTGGAAAAATCAGAGGGCAGTGAAGCGCCGATCGAAATGTGGACGATTTATGTGTATTTTCAGCCACCTGTCTTTGGGATGCACACGATCGTCTTGCTCTTTCTTCCCGTATATAAGTACATCTCTCTCGGGGTGTTTTTGTGTGTGTTCAGGTCATAGACAAAAGCTGGAAGAAGTTGTAAAGCCAGGCGCGCTGGCCTTCTCCGAGCAGTTGAGAAGGAGCGCCATGAGGTGCAGTCCTCACCAGGCCTCTGCGCCCAATCCCCGCCCCACCCTGAACACACCTCCCTTTGGTAGCCCCACCCACAGCCAAATACCTGGTAAGTTACCTGATGATTTTAAAGAAAGTAATGAAAAAAACGGCATTGTCTAAAGATGTGCTTAGCTCACTCATCAGATAGGACTGTACTCCCTGAGAGGGTTCTACACACACCTCTCATTTTACCCAAGACCAACTTTGGGATGCCAGAGCGTAGTTTTATTATTTTTTTATGACTTATTTATTTTTAAGTGCATAAAGAACAAGTGAAAATATCTTCAATATAGCCCAATATTTCTACTAGTTCTTATTATAGGATCAAAATAAACCAAATGTAAGATTGTTAAACCTATTGAAATGATTAAAAGAATCTAAAAACAGGCTGAAACATTATATCGGATTTATAATAATCTCACGATAAGAAATATGAGCCGAATCTGCTCAGATTCAAGATATTTTCACTTGCTAAAATATCATTTCTGCAGTGAGGTCACAACCAAAGACAGTTTGCAGAAATGTTTATTTCTTATAGTTTACTGTTGAAGATGTTTGATGTTTTATTTGTTCTTACCAAGTGACATGAGGATATGTAGTGACACACCATCAAGGATACAGACATAACAAATGAAGAGAACAAGGCCACCTTTGATTGCAACTTAGATGAGCGTGCCTGAGCAGGGCACCACACACACACACACACACACACTCAGTGCCACCAGGCAAACATTCCCACTCAAACATGTATGCCTCTCCACTACCACACACACTCTAATACACATCCACCCGAGTCTTGTAAAATGTAACAGAGGCCATAAATATAATTTCCTCATTTCACTTTGAATCTTTTGGACTGGAAAGCCCCATTTTATCCTGCTGCGTGAAAAATAGTACAACCTGAGACTGTTTTCAATCACGGTTAATACACGAAAAGATTTCAAAGCAGTTGCAGAACAGATTCCACTGTGGTGAAGGCCACGTCATCATGCTCTTAGCATATGCTTAGCATTTATACATTAAATCTGAGTAATTGCTGACTGTGAAATGTGAGTAAGGCTTTTTTTAAAAACCCGTTTCCCAGATGAAAACAGAAACCAATTTCTGGGAAATGTGTCTGACTATAACAGTTAGGTATTGTATTAGCATGCTAACAGTACTTCTCCTTTTTTTTTTTTTGTTCATTGTTTTGTGTAATGCCCAATTGGGGTAGTTACGCAGGAGGGCCTCTTTGAGAGATTGATCGTTACTTTCTCTTCCTCCATGAAGGAGTGTAAATAGGAGTGAGGTGTGTGTCTGTGTGCACAAGAGAGAGAGAGAGAGACACAGAAAGAGAGATTGCATATGTATTCTTAGAGGAAGCAGACCAGGGAAAATAGGGAAGTGAGAATCCACCGACAGGAAGCAGCTGTATGAGAAAATCAGACCTTTTATTAAAACAGGCTTGTGGGAATAATTCAACATTAAGCAATATATAAACCCTGAGAGACTTAGCAGGTAGGAAGAATAGAGAAATGGTCACCAAAACGATGGAGTAATTTTGACCAAGATATATCTAGTCTAAGTATAATACAGTGCTGTCCACTAATATTGGCACCCTTGGTAAATATGAGCAAATAAGGCTGTGAAAAATTGTCTTTATTTTTTAACCTTTTGGTCTTTTGTTAAAAAAAATTCACAAAAATACTCTGCTCTCATGGATATTAAACAATTGCAAACAAAACAAAGAAATATCTTTGTTAAATATAGGTGTGCAACAGTTATTGGCACCCTTTTAGTCAAAACTTTGTGCTACCTCCTTTTGCCAAGATAACAGCTCTGAGTCTTCTCCTATAATGCCTGATGAGGTTGGAGAATACA
>JANDJT010000154.1:4783441-4795362 GCA_024331685.1 Stegophilus panzeri | reverse complement strand
ACCTGGAGGATTTTTCTGAAGAACAGTGGGCAGTTTAACTGCTCAGGACAAACAAGAGACTCGTGAACAACTCTCACAAAACATAAACACAGTCGCTGATCGTAATGACACACAGTATTAATAATCAAGGGTAAGTAAACTTTTGAACGGGGTAATTTTTGATTTTATAAATTCAGCTATTATCTTGTCTTATGGACTATATGTAAACATCTGTTATGTGAAATAGTTTATTCAGGACAGAACTAAATAAAAACAACATGGGATTTTTATCATCCCTCTTATTTTGTTAACAGTATTAAGATCAACAGATTCTGGAAGGGGTATGCAAACTTTTGTCAACAACTGTGTGTGTTTTATTTATATGTGTGTGTGTGTGTGTATATATATATATGTTAGCAACTATAAGTATAATGCCCTGAATCTATTTATTTTCTTCAACTTAAAGTAAAAACAGTTATTTTCTGTTTATAGTATTAATACTTTTGCTGTTCAGGTTCAATACCTGACATAAATGTGGATATTCAGAAAAGTAGATATTCTGTTCTCAAAGCACTGACTATGTAAATATATTGTCTTTAGACATTCCTGCCTAATACATTTCATGTTATAATAATAATAATAATAATAATAATAATAATAATACGAATTAGTAATACAGTTCTTGGTGTTTTTCTCACAGCCGGAGGAACCAGTGTCTTTTTCTGAAGGTCACTTATTATTCGAAGATGACGTATTCGAGGCAGAAAAAAACTCCACCCCGATCCTGAAGGTGTGTAAAACCCGGTCCTCCTTCTAAAACAATGGACATTTATGTAAATCGATGTGCCGAAGTCTGCACAAGTGTTTAGTGTGTTTGAATTGAACTCCAGTGGGTTTGTTTGTGCTGAAGAGAACACAGCAGTCGTACAGTTCGATCAGAACAAAACAGTCAAGCAAATCTACAAACACACACACACACACACACACGCGCTGTAATGTTTCGTAATGGTGCGCCACCTTTAGGTTTGATTATGATCCACATTCGTCGTGGCATTGTTTCGACAACCTTATGCAGCATCACAAAGTTTATTTCCATCCAGAGTTGCGTTCGAGTCGAACCACTCGGTAAAGTCGGCTTCTCCAGCACGTCCCAAAGACTTTCACTGGGGTTAAGGTCAGGACCTTAAATGTGAAAGTGATAACTCATGCTCTCTGAACAATTCTTTCACAATCTGAGCCTGATGAATCTTGGGATTGTCATCCTGTGCCATCAGGGAAGAAGAAAACCATTGATGGAGAGAACCTGGTCATTCGGTACATTCATTACTCAGCTGAGTTCGTTTTATTGCCGTGTAATGTTGCTGAGCCTCGACCTGACCGACTGAAGCAACCCCAGATCATAACACTGCCTCCAGAGTCTTGTACAGTAGGCCTCCCTTCTTACCCTGATGCACCCATCACTTTGGAGTAGGATAAACCTGGATTGCTTTTCCATTGCTCCTCAGTCCAATCTTTATGCTCCCTAACAAACTGAAATCATTTTTATCTGATTATCCTCACACTGATCAGGTCACACAGCTGTTCAGTCCCAATCCTGTACGTTCTCGTCGCATTGTGCGCGTGGAAACGCTCTTACTTTCACTATTAAACATAGCCGTGAGTTCTACTGTCGAATCTTTTGTTACGGTGTGACTTCACCAAACGTTTTAAAGATCTCCGATCATGATCGTTCAAGATTTTGAACATAAATTTTTCCGACCACATTTCTTCCTCAGAGTGGACAGTTCACGCTCTCCTTCCAGGTTTTAATAAAGCGTTGGGCAATTCTTAACCCAATTCCAGGGATTTCAGCAATCTCCTTAGTTTTCTTTGCTTGATGCAGGCCAATAATTTGCCCCTTTTCCACGTCCACGGGATACGTCATCTGACAACATGGTTGTTTAAGAGATGAGAAGCTACACAATGCGTCAGGGTTAAAAGAATTGTTGCCAGCTGAAAGGTATTAATCACTGAAATAACAATCCAATCATAGGCTCTTAAGTATTTGCTTATTTAAATCCAAACAGAGACCTTTATCTATCTATCTATCTATCTATCTATCTATTTATTTTTGTTTGTTTGTTTTTGGCCACGCAGTGTATTATGAGTTACAGGCAGCATTTTGGCAAACTGAGCCAAAGGACAGAGCTGTAGTTCTGCAAAAACTGTTTTTGTGAGATTCGGACAGACAAACAGAAAGAGAAAATAAACACTTGAGACGATCTAACAGACAGTCTGATTTTTACGCTTATTATTTATACACTTTTCTACTCATTTCTTTAGTTCCAGCTCCATGTTCTGTTTGATTTGTACACTTGGGTGATTTCTGCGTTCACTTCACAACCCGTTGTTTATTTACCAGCGAGTACGTTTTCAGCCAGGCCTATCAATTTTACTCTCATTCGGACCACGAAAAACGGACTATTGGGTGTCGAAGCACCTTATGTTTTTGCAGGCGTTGTGCAGGTCAGAGCGTTATTTTATTTGCATGACTGTCTTGTTACACAGGGCACGACGTGTTCACTGCTGATGTGAAATATAACAATGTTTGCTACAACCACTACTCCTTCCTACACCAATTATTTGATGTAATGTACGGTACATGGAGATCTTTTCTTTTTTTTTTCGCTCTCTCTCTCTATTTAGGCATTATTTTAGGAGTTTGTTGGAGAATCGCTCAAAAATGACTCTGAAATCATTACTGTCAGTGTCATTTAAGATCATCTTCACCACAAATGACTAGCAGCTCTTTTGTTTCTTAATCACTCAACCTTTCAGACCTTTCTTCTTTTCATTGGCTCTAGGTGTTTCCTCGTCTTGTCACATCACTGTGCTCAAAAGTTTGCTGAGCTTTTAATATAATGGATCCTTTTTGGATTGATCTAATTGATCTGGCTTTCTTCCCCTCTATAATTAGAGTCCAGAGGCTCCTGATCTTCACACTGAGTCCCGTCTGGAAGTGTGTAGAGAATATCCAGCAGACTGGAGCCTGAAGACCCGAGTGCTCGTCACCTCTCCACAGTCTTTCTCCTGGGCCGAGCATCCAAAAGCGCAAGAGGAAGCCCAGGGCCTGAGCTTGCACTGCAGGGCGGAGTACACTCCTCTACCACAGAACATCCAGGTACTGTTTAGACGTAGTTCATAAGAGAGTTACGCTTTCATACATCATGCAGCAGACTGTGATTTGAATACAGTCGGCCTTAATCATCAGGCTTGTGTAGAAACGAGTGCAGATCTGAGTGCAGGGACTCGAGCTCGAACAAATCCTCGAAAAATGATCTGATTCATGAAACATACAACATGATAAGCAGCAAATTATTGAATATATTTGATTTAGGTTGTTCGAATGTTACACTCAAATTAAACGCCATGTTTCCATCCGATTTTATGACACCTGATTGTTTTAAAAATAAAGAATTTGTTGTTGTTTATTTCCATTTATTAGTTATTAAACAACTAATAATCTAACAACTAAACCTGATGGGTCACGCAGAAGTAATCCAGGCTGTGTATGCTGAAAAATAAAAGGGAAAGAGAGAGTGGCGTTTGAGATTTTTGTACACACAAATTTCTAGTTTAGTGTTTAATGTTATTCTCTGAACATGGTCAGGTTTGCAGGTTGGGTTTTTTTTTTTTTTTTTTTTTGCAGAAACCGCTTGTAATCAATCATTTTTATCACTGGACTACAGGACGATGAACGTTTATATGTTGCTTCAGCGTTTTTCCAAGCAGTCAATGAAGGGGACATGTGGGACATTCCCTGTCGGTGGAATTAATGAGAGAGGATATTAATACATACTTACACTACCCGTCAAAAGTTTGTGGACACTCGACCGAAATGTTTTCTCATGATCTTAAAAATCTTTTGATCTGAAGGTGTATGATTTAAATGTTTGAAATCGGTGTTGTAGACAAAAAATATAATCGTGCCGACATATTCATTTCTTTCATTAGAAAACTCGCATTTTACTTACAAAAATCCTTTATTAAACGGAATATTCTGTGAAATATTCTGAAAAGCAGCCGATAAGAGTCCAGCGTAGGTGGGAACTCCTTTAACACTGTTTAAAAAGCATCTCAGGGAAATTCCTGAAAAAAGAAATCTGTTGAGAAAATGCCAAGAATATATTTCTGGAAATTCTAGTCATACAAAAAGGGCGTCGACTTTGAAGATGCTAAAATATTAAATTATTTTGATTTACATAATTCCCATATTTCCATTTGTGAGTTTTCATGACTTTATTATTATTATTATTATTAAATGTGGAAAAAATAAAGAACGAGTGTGTCTAAACTTCTGACGTGTAGCGTATGTGGTCTCGCGTTACATTACGGGATAATACAATATATGATACGATGATTAATTGAATCTTTGGGCAGGCCTCATCTTCTCGCTGAGATGTTTAATCTCAACTATGGGAGTATGTTAAAACCTGCAGGGGTTAATATTATATAAATATTATATAAACGTGAGTAGAGGTACTGCTGGGTCTCGTTAAAGCTGACGGTCTTGATACGGCTAGCTTTGCGGAGATAACCAGTACAGCCTTTCAGTAACTTATTTGAACTTAACGCTGTGATTGCTGACGCTAGCTTTGGTGTGCTGTTTGGAAGATGGTGCAGATATTGACATGCATTAACTCATACTCATACCCCCCACAGGACCCTCGCAGCTGCGCAGAGCTCCGCTGTGGTTTCCAGCAGTGCCTGCAGTACTGGCAGCATCCTTTTCTGCCGTGGCTCTCTCTGTTTCCCAGGATCGGAGCCAAGCGCAGTTTCTCTGGCAAGAGTACGCCATGGGCACAGGATGCAGCCTTACAGCAGATCCTAATGAGCGAATGGTGAGCGATGGAGATAACACTCTGTTATGTACACAGCTGTACACGCTAAACTTGCCTCGTTTGTTAAAGCGTCCAACTCGGTCCTGTTTGTAATGAATCTTGTAAGTGTTTTATATCTGTGTAATTCCTCTTCTCTTATTTTAGCTGCTGGTATTAACATATCCTTTTCTGCAATTTTACAGGTCGGTGAGCTTGACTTCTCTGTACAGTCTCCTAAAGGCCAAACTCTGTCCATACTTTTACCTGTGTTCCTACCAGTTCACCGTGCTTTTCAGAGCAGCAGGACTGAGTGGAGCTAAAGGCATCACGGCACTGCTTTCCCCAACCACCAGGGGCCTGCGTGAAGCCATGAAAGCTGATGGTAAAAAAAAAAAAAAAAAAAAAAACCCCACACAAAACACGACTGTTTACTAAAATGCCCAGTGTACTGTAAGATTCAGAGTTAATACACGAAAGCACATAGACAACCAGATCAAGAAAAGGTGAGCTCCTCTGTACAGACTGTGTGCGAGCTTATTGCAGCTGGACTGAGACTGAAACTGCGCTGATGGTCATGTGGTCATCAGGAAACTTCCAGCTTCATAAAAACTTTAAAACGGTCCCTTTTATAAGGAGGCAGTGGCCCCTAACAGGTTCTTTACAAGTAAACATATTTATCCAGTGATTATAATGTAGAAATAATCTATATATGGTTTAAAAAAAAAAAAAAAAGTTTGACAAAATTCAAGTAAATCACTTTGTGAGAATTTTGAGAATCACTCAGTCCTACTTTTACATCAGCATTTCAAGCATGGATTGTCAGGATGTTGTTGTGTTTCTCCACAGGGATAGAGTTCTCGCTCCCTCTACTGGAAGAGAAAAGGAAGAGCAAAGAGAACAGCTCCTCACACCTAAATGCCAACTCTCAGCCGACTGACGGAGATGAAGAAAGTAGTACCTTGTGAGTATTGAGCTGCAGTATTATAATTATTATTATTATTATTATTGCTTTTTAAAAGCTCCAGTGTGACTTTAGCTACTTCAGTACTACAACGCAACACTGACGCCTCTTTCTGTTTCAGGACATCAGAGTATAGTGATAAAGAAGAGGAGGACGAGCAGGAGGAGGAGGAGGATGATGATGAATGTTTCTCCTGGCTGAAAGAGATGGGGGTGCAAGACAAGATCAGGAAGCCTGATGCCATCTCAATCAAGCTGTATGTTAAACCTTTTTCTATGGTTTTGTTTTTAATGCTGTTGATATAACAGTAGGCCTTTCTGTTTGTCAGGTCTACATAGCTCTGTTCGGACCGGCCCCTCTTCCATTTATACAGCGGTATTTCTTTTGTCATTGTAGATGAATCATTTGTTTTATTTGTCTTAATTTACAGATTCGTGTTGGCTCGCTTTTGTTATTTTTTTGATATTCTTTAATTAATGCCGATGATATAAAACGACTGTTTTTTCACAGGACGGTTTTCTCGACGCTACTTTTATTCCCTGACCTAACGAACTAGCACGAGGATTTGTTTTTTTGTTTTTTTTTGATCGAGAGTCCAAAGATCTTCTGTAAGTCGTTCCGGATAAACGTAAACGTAATAAAGATAAGATAATAATTTATTAATCCCCAGATGGAGAAATTAGGGACAAGCAGTTTAAACTTGACCGTCTATTCCGTATGTAAAAGTACGGTAGTCTGTGCACGTTCTATTCAACGTTAGGTTTACGTTAGTTAAGTCTTCTCTTGCATAAATTTTGCGCACCCTCTGGAGCACCAATAGAACACGAACGTTTTTTTTTGTTTGTTTGTTTTTTTTCTTTCTGAATTTTCATGAATAGCAAATTTCTTCGTAAACTTTCTTACCAGCGTTTTAAAAAAAAATTTTTTTTATTAATAAGTACGTTCTAATCCAGCTTGATAAATCAGACGCAACGAGTGAAAATACACACACACACACACACCCTCACAAATAGAAAGAACATTTAAGTGGTCTGATTGTGGTTTCCAGTCATTTAATTATTCATTATATAATTGTCACCCGAAGACCTGAAATGACCAACCGTGGGTCCTTATTAAGGCCAACGTGCCTCCGTCCCCTTTTTACAACTTTCCAGCAAGTCTGTTGTTAGTAGAATAACAGTGCATATCACTTCCGCTAGGCGTAAAGATCACGACGAGGTACGACTGGACCACAGGCCCGAATCGGTAGTTCTGGTGGAGGGCTCAAACACCTTCACCTTGATCAACTTTCTCATCAACTGTAAGAGCCTGGTGGCTGCAGCTGGACCTCAGGCAGGGTTACCCCCAACACTGCTGGCCCCAACAGCGTTCAGAGGAGCTACACTGCACATGCTGAAGGTGAGGAGCCAGAGTCATCTACGCCATTATATCGTT
Source organism: Stegophilus panzeri (assembly GCA_024331685.1). NCBI lineage: Eukaryota > Metazoa > Chordata > Actinopteri > Siluriformes > Trichomycteridae > Stegophilus > Stegophilus panzeri. The sequence continues at coordinate 4,788,129 of JANDJT010000154.1, read as the reverse complement.
TATAACCATTTACAGCAGTTATTAAAATTTGTATTCTGTCCACTAAAAAAAGGCACATACACGACCGGTCAAAAGTTTGGAGCCACTCGACTGAAATGTTTCTCATGATCTTAAAAAGCTTTTGATCCGAAGGTGTACGATTAAATGTTTGAAATCGGTGTTGTAGACAAAAATATAATTAATTTCTTTCATTAGATTTACAAAAAATTATTTTTTAATTGAGGACTCTGATTGAAATATTCAGAAAAGCAGCCAATAAGTGTGCAGCGTAGGTGGGAATTCCCTTTAATACTGTTTAAAAAGCATCTCGGGGAAATTCCTCAAGAAATCGGTCGAGAAAATGGCAAGAATACATTTCTGGAAAAAAGGGTGTCTACTTTGAAGAATCTAAAATACTAAGTTATTTTGATTCATTTTGATTTAAATAATCACGACATAATTCCCATAGTCCCGTTTGTGTTATTTCAGAGTTTTTGAGGACTTTTTTATTTATTTATTTATTTATTTATTTATTTTTATTATTATTATTATTCTAAAATGCCTGGACAAAAATAAAAATAAAGAATGAGTGTGTCTAAACTGTTGACGGGTAGTGTAAATGTATTTGCTGTGTTATTCCAGGCACGAAGTGTAAATGTGAAGACCCAGGTGAGGACAGGCTATCAGGATGTGTGCAGTCTGGAGGTCACTGGCCCCATAATGCCCCATGCACTACACACACTTACACAGCTCTTGAGACCAGCCCAGAAAGGAGGCTTTTCCATGGCGCTCTACACACACGAGCCTAGCGCTGTTCTAAATGTTCCAGTCACCAAGCCGTCTGAATCTGACGGACAGGTAATGTTACTCTCCAGCAATAACATGTTCATTTTGTTTGTTTGTAGATCTCATTGCCAGAAAACATGAACGATGACTTAAATATTCATTAGTCTTGCACTCCAATGCAAAACGAAAGAAGGAAAATCCATTACAGTTAGGACAAGTGGACCTTAGGGTTGTGATTGGAGAGTTACCTCACTGTTTGTTGACTCCCCCCCCATCCCCCCAATACAGATTAAAATGCATTTCCATTACGGTCTGCCTGTTAATTTTAAAGAATTACAGTGCTTTTCATCCCTTTCGCATTTGACTGCAACTCCCCCAGATATGTCGAGAAATCATACAACAGCATCTTCTTTTTCATCCGTGAGAGTGTACTGAAAAGCATTTGGCTGTGTAATACTATAACCTTGGATATGTTTCGAACCGTAACGCAGCTAGTGCGAAATATCATATTCAATATTTGAATGGTGTCTGTGGTGTTTAAGGGTGTTTTTTTTTTTTTTTTTTTCTCTTTCTTCTTTTATTAATCAGTAAAGTTCTCAATATTTCTGCAGCTCAGATGGGAGAAAAAAATTTGCTTCAGAAGGTTCAAAGTCTTTTCAAAATATTCTGAAGTCTCATAGTCGTGAAGCAGATCAGGAAATGTTCATTATGATTATTATCCCTGATCACTTCCTGTTATTTAAAAAAACAGGGTAACGTGTTGGAGGAGTTGAGCCGGTGCGGTCTGCAGCAACACACAGTGCAGCAGCTGATGGAGCAGGCGACGCTGGGTAAGAGTGCACTCCGACACCTCGACATGAGGGACTACTCGTACAGCTGGAGGTCCTGATGCCTCATCCAACCCGTGGACCTCCTTAACCTGTGCATTGTGACTCCACAACAAGTCAATCGTTCTAAAGACTGATTGTTTAACCTGATGTCTTTTTGTTTGTTAGTTTGTTTAGCTGTCAGTAGTTTAACAGCGGGTGTTGATGGTGTTTTAAATGCTGGTGAATTAACCGTAGCCTTCAGAATAGAATATCTTGTAATTTCCTAATTTAGGAATTCTGTGCTGAGAACAGAAATGTGTGTGTGAAAATGTAGCTTTGTTGAATGACAACGAGGTGTGTTTCATTTTAACCTTACACGTGGCATTGTATGTATTGTATATTAAATGAACTGGGATTTTTTTTTGTGTGTCATGGACTATTTACTTTTCTTTTTTGTTAAAGTATAATGTTTAATGTAAGCAGAGTAATCATATTCATGCACTAATAAGTAAGATTATTTATGAGCATTTTTAGGGCAAAACAAATGTTAAGGTGAGAAAACCCTTCACTCACAAGGCTGCTTATGTTCCTGTTGGAAAGCAATGGGGCTTGGTAAGTGGGATTGGGGTTCAGATACAGAGACTTAAGTAGACAGTATTGTGCGGTGCTTCAAGTCTTTTGGTCAATCCTAATGAAGATAACGGGAATCGTCTTTTCCATGGACAACTTTTCTCCCGTTAAAGCCAGCTGAAGCCAACCTCTCGGAAACGCAGGTCATCAGCTCTTTATAGTAATGGAGTCAATAATGGGGCAACTGTATAACATTCTACCAAGATTATAGTCATCTACTTCACAGGATATCTAATGTATTGCAGTGTTCAATACTGTATCTATACTGTATCCTGTTTTTTTTTATAGCATATATTTTATTAATAATATATATTCTTATTACACATATAAACTTATTGTGCTATATAAAACCCAGGGTTAGTGTTAGCAGCTACAGCAAAATGCTGGTTTTACTGCTAAGACTTTTTCTGTAAGCAAATAGAAATTAAACTCAAATTTTATGATTCACACTTTATTATACTCCATTCTTATCAGACAACTCTATTTTAAAAGTAATCAAGGGTTTTTTTTTTGTTTACATTTTCTTTTTTTAATTCAACTTATTGCTTGTAGGAATTACACATGTAAAACCAAATGTACTATGATACAGCTTATTATTGCTATGAACTACAGCAAATAGAATTTCAACTCTTTTTAATATTTTTTCTATTTTGCAAGAGAAAAATAATTAAAATGTAATATCTTTTTGACTGTAGGAGTGTGATGCATGACCAAATGCATGATGATACTTATTATTGCTAGGAACTACAGCAAATAGATGTTTTAAAAATTCTGATTTGAATATTTTTACATTTTCATAAAGAAAAACAATCAACAGTCAATAACTTTGTATGAGTTACACGTGTAAAACCAAATGCGTTGTAATAGTTTATTACTGCTACACTACAGTAAACAGATTTAAAATATATATATATATATATATATATATATATATATATTATTTAAATCATTTGATAATCTTTTGTGGGGCAGAGGATGTCTCTAGTATTTTCCGATCAGCGAGTGCGCTGGACTCTTTGCTTTAGACTGAAACACCAGCTCTGGTGGATTATTTAAAGTTGACATGCAGCTGAGATCAGCCTAAAAAAACTTTTATGAAGTGGTGTCAATAAATGTGTTTGGGGTTTTTTTTTTCATTGCAAAAAAAAAAGCAAATGTTGTCTTTTCCCTTTATTTTCTTGTCAATGTGCACTAGAACACCAGACCGCTTCATTTACATGTTAAAATCACAGCCCAACACACACACATAAACATGTCACCTTTTTCACCTCTTGTGAGTAATAAAATAGTTTTATTTAATTAATTATTATTAATTTATAAGAAGGTATAAAAGGCAGAACTATCGTTTTCGGGTATCAGTATCAGCCGATATCACTCTGAATAATCATCTATTGGTGCATCTCTAGTTCTGGCCATCCAAAATGCACAACTACGTCCATATAATACATCATTGATGTACAAGCCATCCCACATCTTGTAGAATCCATATACAGACAAATTCTTGTTGCTCTTAAAACCAATGGAGATAAAATGGTGTGTATTCACATTCCTAATTCGGAATTCTTACCCTTATCTGAAGATTAGTGCTGTATATTTCTGAACATTTCTCATATCAGAATGTCTTCGTCAGGTCATAAATGCCTTGTTATTCTCTTCAGGAGTAAGCTATCATCCCAAAAACATTACATTACAATGTAGAGCTCAATTTTCAGCAGTGTAAAATAGGTATAATATAAAACAGCTGTCTAAGACACTTTATTTTAGCCTAATTACAAAGCATGTAATAGTCACACAAAAATAAAAATGTTTTTTGGGGTTTTTTTTTTTTTTTTTTTAAATAATATGGTGATTGTAAACCTTGACACTAATTAATAATCAGTCATTTCACAGACACATTACACTCACCCCAATATTGTGATCATCTAATACAGTCAGTCATTCACAATGTTTGTTGGAGACAACAAATTTATTACATTTTATGAAATAAAACATTCCACATGTCCACAACCCAAAACACTGTATTAACGGGAGTGGTCCAAATTACATCATATGTATGATACGCACATACGTAGACCAAGGCAAACTACACCACACCAGCAAATTCTTCATAATGAAGACATTTTTAAAAAATGTATAGATTTAACCATTATCTAAATCATGTATAAAACATCAAATCCAGAGTAACGGGAGTGCATCAACATAGATCATTTAACAATTAAGCCTATAGTACAGCTTACAAGTAGAGAACAAAGAAAGTTCGGGTTACAAAAAAAAAAAAAAAAGGGGGTCTCTGTGAAGCCTAAAATTCCTAAAATGGTACAGTCCATCTGGAAAGTATTCACAGCGCTTCACTTTTTCCACATTTTGTTACAGCCTTATTCCAAAATGAATTAAAGTCATTATTTTTCTCAAAATTCTACAAACAATACCCCATAATGACAACGTGAAAGAAGTTTGAAATCTTTGCAAATTTATTAAAAATAA
>JANDJT010000154.1:4745818-4757952 GCA_024331685.1 Stegophilus panzeri | reverse complement strand
AGTGTTGATTTAACACCCAGAGTGTTGAATTTACACCCTACAGTGTTTATATAAGTCCATTGGACTCAAATGAACACCCTGGGTGTTAATTCAACACTAGGGATTTTACTGTGAAAGCTGTCTTTGGTCACTGTCAAACATGTCTGCTGTTACTGTGGCCAAACAATTCTATCTTTGATTTGTCTGTCCAGAGCACATTATTCCAAAAGGTCTTTGCCTCTATGCTCATTGGCAAACTGTAGTCTTGCTTTAATGTTCTTTTTAGGCAGCAAAGGCTTTTTTCCTGGCATACATCCCATGCAGGTCACATTTGTGCAATTTTTCTGATTGTAGAAACATGTACATTGACACCAACAGTTGCAAGACTTACTAACAGATCCTGTGATGAAATTTTGGGGTTCTTGGAGACTTATGCAGACGATCTGCTCTAGATGGTCTGCTCTCGGGCTGACTTTGCTGGGACGGCCAGTCCTGGACAAATTGGCAGTCGTTTGAAATCTGTGCCACTTGTAGATGATTTTCCTCACAGTGGAATGATGTATTTAAAATAATTTGGAGATCTTTTTAAATCCCTTGCCAGACTCATAGGCATCCACAACCTTTTTTTCTGAAGGCCTTACAGAACTCTTTAGATCTTGGCATGATGACACCACACACCTCAACAGCAAAGGGAACACCAGACACTAGATATGACAGGAGTATAAATAAAACAGGTTCCACCTGCACTCCCTAAGCAGGTTCTAATCACTGGCACCCAATCTTGAGCACCTGATTCTAATTTTATGGATTTGAAGGTGTAGGGGTGTACTTACTTTTTCCATGTGACTGTTAATTTAAATTGGGAATATTACTACAAAATGTAAACTTTGTGTGTCATTTGATAGAGTGTATCATCTTTATTAATAGGCACTGTTTCAAAGAGGATCAAATGTTTGCTTGTCCAAATATGTAAAAACAACAATAACAACACCAACAAGAGCAACTTATTTTTTCAAATGCCTGTAATTTGCCAGTACGTACCCTCATTGGTTTCCATGTCCTGTACAGTGTGTAGGATTTTATCTTTAGCAACTTTGGCCATCATCTGTTCATCCCTGAGATTCATCAAGGTCACCAAATTGTACTCAGTGCCTTGTCTGAAACCTGAATCTACAAAACAAAGAATAGTTCCAAATGTAAACTCAAGGTATGCATAATCAGACCAAGTTGTCAGATTTCTATTGTTTATGATACACACAAACATTGACAATGGGCCATTTTCACTGTAAGAATATGTGCATAGTGTGACACTGTCCTGTTTATATTGTTGACATTAGCATGCCTGTGTTTGGGCTCATGAGAAAGTGTCTAGAACATTGCTTGCCTTCATTACGCAGCTTGCATTTCTGCCACACTAGAAGATAGTTGGGATGATTTTGCAGACAATTTGTTCTCGCTGACAATTGCAAAAAGTATCCCAATTTTAGGCTAGGCTTAAAAGAATGTTGACTGTCTCGAGCTTGTGTAAAAATGCAATGTTGACATCATTCTGAATGATGGGTTACAAGTGCCTGTCGTCTACTATGTTTGGTTTGATTTGAAGGAATTTTGTTCACTAGAAATTTTGTCAAATCCAAGATTCTAAGAGTCAGGTTCATTGCTCTGATTTGTGAGCATAATCTGAAAGTACTGTGTGGTGATTTATTCTGGACAAATCTTGTCATGTAGAGGTTTGACTACTGAATTCAGGACAAAAGGTCTGTAAAATCTATCCTTAAGTTTATGTTATCTAACTTCTTTCCCATTTTCATAATTGGCATAATTGGCTAGGGTTGGATAAATCTTTTAGTGTGGCCCAGGCATTAGGAGATAGTGTTTTGTGGTTTGTTCCATTTTTGCTAACTTTGACTCTCTGTTTTCATATGGCACTATTGGCATCATTATAATGAATGATGTGTGATGCTTTGTTTAATTTATTTAAACACTTACATGGTGATGCTCTCCTCTGCATCTCTGAAAGTTGAGGCAATTTCTGCCCTGTTCTAATAACCACCAGAGTTCCCTGAGAGTTCTGAGTGCCCTGTCTGATCTCAGAATTGGATGCAGGATTGTAGACTATGAAGAAAAGGGAGATTTATAACGGTAAATCTTTTACATCTATATAGTGTATATACTGTGCTACACAGCTATAATTCATATCATGTGACATGTACAGCATCTAGAAGGTTCTGTGCCTTGTCTGCGGAGCTCAGGTAGAGCTGCTTTGTGGGTGGTTTCCTGTTCGCTATCTTTGGCTTTCACCATGCTCTTCATCATCTGGGCCTTTCTGAGTTCCATCAAGGTTGCCTCATTGTACTCTGTGCCTTGTCTGAACTGAGACACTGGAGAAAGAATAGCAGTAAAAAGTCAGTTCAACTTTAGAAATCCATGCCATATATACAAAAATGTATCTTCTACCATAAAAGACATCAAAGTGACCCCCGTTGTAGGAACGGATGTGAGATGCCCTGATAAACATATTTAAACACTTACATGATGCTGCTCTCCTCTGCATCTTCGATAGCTGAGGTAACTGCTGTGCTGTTCTAATGTCCATCAGAGTTACCTGAGAGTTCTGAGTGCCCTGTCTGAACTCAGAATTGGATGCAGGATTGTAAACTGTGGAAAAACTGAAGTTTATAACGCTATAACTTTAACATACACTAGTAATATCTTTATTTAGCTGTACTACACGGCCATACTACATATCATGCGATACATACAGCCTGAAACTCTTCTTTCCATCTCACTGACATGCTCCTTTACTAATCCAGTGTTTGGGTTCACAAGAAAGCGTCTAGAAGGTTCTGTTCCTTGTCTGCGAAGCTCAGGTAGTACTGCTTTGTGGGTGGTTTCCTGTTTGCTAACTTTGGCTTTCTCCATTCTCTTCATCATCTGGTGCTTCCTGAGTTCCATCAAGGTTGCCTCACTGTACTCTGTACCTTGTCTGAACTGAGACACTGGAGAAAGAATAGCAGTAAAAAGCTAACTCAAGAAATCCACATAGTATCATATATACATATACACCACTGTCGGTTTCATCGTCAACCTAAAGTAGTTATATGATATAGGTGTGATAAGTGATATAATTGATATAGGAACCTATCATATGAATGGACGCTCTGCTCTGTCACTAAAACACTTACATGGTGCTGCTCTCCTTTGCATCTCTGAAAGCTGAGGCAACTGCTGCCTTGTTCTAGTGTCCACCAGAGTTACCTGAGAGTTCTGAGTGCCCTGTCTGAACTGAAAATTGGATGTAGGATTGTAGACTGTGGAGAAAAGGAGTGTATGTTAATATAAAAATACTGTTAATTTCTGTAAGTGCAAAAAAAAAAAAAATTATCCACACTAACATCAGAGGACACATACAACCTTCAGCTCTCCTGTCCATCTCACTGATGTATTCCTTTAGCAAGCCGGTGTTCAGGTCCACCACAAAGCGCCTAGATGGTTCAGTGCCTTGTCTGCGCTCTTCAATGGGAGCAACTTTCTGGTTCTTATCATCTCGCATCTCTGTATGCTCTGGAGCAAGAACAACTTTCCACTGAGGTTCAGCTAAAATGTTAAAAATAAATTATTTGAGCGCAAGACTAATAATATCTAGTAATGTAAGAGAGTTATACACACTGTAACAATCACAGACTTGGATAATGTAGCCATAAGTCAGTACACACTTCAAATGTGAGCAGAAACAATGTTCTATCATTTCCTGTTGAGATTTAAAATACTTACACTTTGTGTCCTGTCTTTGGTGTTCATCAGGCCCAAATATCCCCATGTATTCTTGTCCATCTTGTACCAGTTTTGGGACTCCAATGACCCATCCACCATTTTGAAGAGCATTATATTGCAAAGGTCTAGCATTAAAGCCTACATAGACACAGAAATTAATATTTCACAACATTAGCATCTTTTTACCAACAACATTTGCTGCTTTCCTAAGAAGTAGAAATATTCTACATGGAGAAGTCCAAGATCCCACTATAAGTACTGTCCAAACTTGGTGGACTTGTTATTCATCAAATGTTATTGGAGGCACAGTGGCTCGCTCATAGCTCTAGCGTCCCCAATTCAGTCCTGAGCTTGGGTTACTGCCTGTGTGTGGTTTCATATGTTCTCCCAGTGTCCATGGGTTTCCTTTAGGTCCTCCCAAGTGAATTACTCTAAATTGCCAAATTAGGTGTGAATGACTGTGAAAATGTGCCTTAAGTAGCACCCCATACAGGTTGTATTCCTGCCTTGGATCCAGTGTAATTCAATAAATGCACTAGTCATTGGAAATATCAAACAGCCTAGACTACTGCTTTTATAAATTAAATCTACTGTTTAACTATTACAGTTAAATAATAACCATAATAGTTGGTTAAATTATTATATGGTTAAATAATTGTTTATCGTCTAATAAATACTTTCACAATAATTTTCTTTTCATCATAATTGTATTTGTCATATCTTTTGTATTAATTGTTACAACAAAAAGTACGACCCCAATGCCAAAAAAAGTTGGGACACGGTGTAAAATGTAAATAAAAACAGAATACATTGATTTGAAAATCTCATAAACCCATATGTTATTCACAATAGAACATAGAAACATATCAAATGTTTAAACTAAGTAAATGTACCATTTTAAGAAAAAACTAATGTAATTTTGAATTTGATGGCCTCAACAAAAATGGGGCAACAAAAGGCTGGAAAAGTAAGTGTTAACAAATATGCCTGTGCAGAGACCGTAAAAAGCTCTAAAATACAAGTTAGACTTTTGATAGGCGAAATAATATGGACATAGCATAAACCTAATGTATTAATTTAAAATTATTTTGATAAACATAAAATATAACCCAAAACACTTACCAGCCACAGCAAAGAGTAGCAATACAAATTTTAACATGTCTCCAATTGGTAAAATATTGGGCGGGATAGTCAGGTTTCATGCAGCATGTGCAGTTAGCACACTGAACCTGTTTAAGATATGCACAGGTTTAAATATTAAGTTGTTGTTCTTTGCCCTAAATAGATATCAGTAATAATATAGCAGGTCCATAGTCTTAGACTTTGAACCTAAACCTGGTATCAGCAAGTATTAGTATAATTTTACATAATTTAAAGCCTTTCTTAACACAATAGCTATAAATGTTGACCCACTGCTGACATCATCTGTGCAAAATAATTGTCAATTATTAATAGTCCTATCACAACATTTCTAGGAAAACAACACTAAGTAAGCCTAGTTTTGCCAGACTGCCATCAACTGCATATAATTTTTCACACAAGAGGTAGATAATCCACCAATTTATGGCAGACAGGTACAGTGACTTGCTTAAGTATTCACCCCCTTGAACTTATCCACATTTTGTTGTCCAACAAACTACAACTGAAATGGACTTAATTGGGATTATATGTAATGAATCTGCACAAAATAGTCCATACTGTAGGAGTGCAACTATGACCAGGTTACTGAAAGTTACTGAAGGTGAATACACTTAGAATACCAGTTGATTTTCTAATCAGAGTGACTGCAGCGCTGAGACTATTGTCAGTACACTGATTTTAAATGTGTTTTTGATGCAGAATATAACAGAAAGAGTAATTAAATTGTGAAAGGTTTTATGCTATTTGATACTGAAAAATTAGTCTTTGTATGCACTGTTTTCACCCCATCCAGGGTATCACCTGCCTCAGCATGGGCACTCTGACTGGTCTGCAGCTACGCAGCCCCATACGCAACAAGCTGTGATGCACTGTGTGTTCTGACACCTTTCTATCATAGCCAGTAATAACTTTTTCAGAAATTTCGGAGGGATCGGACCAGATGGGCTAGCCTTCGCTCCCCATGTGCATCAGTGAGCCGAGGGCTCCCATGACCTGTCACCATTTCACTGGTTGTCCTTCCTTGGACCACTTTTGGTAGGTACTTGGCTTGCATTCCTCAGATCTCCATCCAATCGAGCAACTGTGGGATCTGCTGGATAAACAAGTCCGATCCATGGAGGCCCCACCATATAACCTACAGGACTTACAGGATCTGCTGCCAATGTCTTGGTGCCAGATACCACAACACACCTTCTTGTGTATTGTGGTGTCTATGCCTCGACAGGTTAGAACTGTTGTCATGGCACAAGGGGGACCTACACAATATTAGGCAGGAGGTTTTAATGGTGTGGCTGATCTGTGTATGCTTTAATAGCAATAATATGTTTTAATAAATAATAATAATAATAATAATAATAATAATAATAATAATAATAATATCCTGGTTGGATAATACACACAACCCTGTAATTGACACCACCTTTGAGCACCCACTGCTTCATGACTCATTCCTTACTTAATTTACTACTACCATATTATTATGGCCCCTCTACACCAGAGGGCAGAATATAACATGCTTTTCTGCAGCACCTCTGGATAGCGCATCTGCCACTCTGTTCTGGTAACTGGGCAGGTGAATTGCCCTCAGTGAAGCTAGCCACAGGTGAGTTTGTGTGTGAGTCGTAGGGTGTTTCTTGACCTTGTGCCACTCTGACGATATAAGTACCTGATTTATGTCTGAGTAGATCAGGATGTATGCCAGTGTCTTAGTGCTGGCAAGAATAACTTGAGGGCTAGACAGACTGCTTTTAGCTCTAGTAGGTTTATGTGTTCTGACCTCATCTTGTGGTTAGACATGTCCCCTGCGCCTCTGTTGCGCCACCCCCTATCCAGTGGGTGATCCATAGTGATTGTCGCTCTCCAGTGGGGCACCAGCCCTAAGAGTACACCTATTGTGAGGAAGGTCATGTTGTCTTCAGTGGTTCGGGGCTCATGCTCCTTTTCCTGACATGAGGACATATCGCTGCTGGTCATGCTTGGGGTTGAGCCATAGGTTAAAACACATCTCTGAAAATTCTTTAGTTCTAGAAGGTCCAAGGGGGTGATTTAATTAATTTATTTGATAATGAGGGAAAATCTTTAAAAACAACAACAACAAAAAGACCAAAAAAGTAGTGATGATAGAAACCTGACATTACAGATTGCACCTTTAATATTATTTTAGCATTACTTAAACTTCAGCTTAATGTAATACTGATAAATATAACACTGCCATCGTGTGGTTAAAACTCTCAGCAGATTTGACAGCAGAGCTATGTGATTTGATTGACGGAAGCTCGGACCAATCAGCATGCGCAAGCCGAGAGTTCTGAGCCAATCCTGACAACTGACTCCGATAGTATTGGTAAAGCACGGAAGCAAAATAAACCCAGCTCGACCGGAGAGGGAAATAAGTTTGTGAGAAGTGGGCGATTGGTATGTTTTGAATTTAGCGGCTCTTTGTTCTTGGGCAACATTAAATAACCAGTTAGAAGTTATTGCTACCGCTAGTTACCCCCTTAAATATCCTTATGTTAGTTTGTTAAGAGCATGGCCTTCACTCTTAAAAATATTAGAACCCTTAAGGGTACTTCCATTGTCTCTCCGAGGGAACCCGTAAAGGTTCTACGCAGAAACCTTCAACAGTGTTTTCCTATCAGAAAAGGTTCCAGTTAGAGTGGTTTGAGTCTGTGGACCAAAATTAATTATGGTCTCTTTATCTACCTTAAATCACTTCAAAGGTATACTGTATTTACATTAAAGCTAGTAAAGGTGCGCCTTTGAAGATACCACCACCCAGCCACAAAGAAAGGTGCAGTTTAAATGTACTTTGTTTATTTATTTATTTGTAGTGTGAGTGCCTTCTGTGGATACAAAACAAACAGCATACTGTACTAAACCACATGTCAACACCATCAATGGTGACATTACTATTTTAATCATAGTATTTCTGAACTGTTTATATGATTTTTGTGATGTTTGCGGGCCAAAAAATGCTTGATTTTGCTGCGGGTTTTTTTTAGAATTTGCAATGCAAATGCAAATTTAGCAGAAAACTACTTGAATTGGTGAAAATCTGCAGAAAATCTGTGGTAATTTTGAAAAAGTGCAAGCTCCTCAGAATATTGTGCCCCTTCCTTGATTTTGCATTCATTTCTGTGATTGTAAAATCCCGGAGGGACTGACAGAAGTGTCCCACTCAAAACCCTTTCTGAGAGGAAACGTTATTGTGCTGTAGGTTTCTTCACAGTTCCCCCAGAGAGACAATCCGATCCTCACCTCATTAATCGATCAAGTGCAGATAAAACAGTATGAGCATAAAGAGTGTTCAGATGTCACCGTGTATAATTTGCAAGACATTGTTAGCGATTTGAATTACATTTATCATTAGGTCATATTTTCCACGTAATGTGTTCACTGGAGGTCGCACGACTACTTATTTTACCAGTCTAACAGTAATTTAAGAAGTAGTCAGCCAGTCATCTTTTCCATGTTTATAGCAAAAACTGTTTCTGGACACTTTCAGTAGCGACCAAAAAACGAGTCTGTATTGGCCTGTACCTCTGATCTGACTCTGTATTAGCCAGTCCTTCCAGGATTTTGCGATCGCAGAAACGAACGCAAAATCAAGCAAAATTTGCGATATTCGGAGGAGCTTGCAATTTTTCAAAATTACCACACATTTTGCACAGACTTGTGACATCATCACAACGTGCCTTCAGTGCATACTTCTATTCACCTGCGTCGAACATGAGAACAGAAGAAGGGTCTCATTTACCAACAAACATCACTGCGAAAGACCATGCAAAACAATTTCCTGCAATTTCGATTTTCCAAAAATCATGTCGTTTTCCACGAAAAAAAGCACAAAAAAAATCAAGCATTCTTGGCCGCGACAATCATAAAAAAAAAATCCCACGAAATCCTGTATGGACTTAAGCACACTTAAACAAGATGACGTTATCTGCTATTTTGTATATTCATTTATTCATCATGATTACTGGAATATCAATTACAAATTAGGGTATATGAAGAAGAAAGCTTTTTCTTTTTTTTTTTTTTTTTAAATGCACACTAGTATTATAAAATGGAATAGAGTTTTAACAGAACAGATTTTTTGTTTCTTATAGAAATTGGTCGTGACACAATGCTATACATTCTGTCAAGAATGCAGACAAAATAATGCAGTGATAATGAGAATGAACGGTGAGTAAATGGCTATGTATGGAATAACCCCCTTTTTTTTTTTACTAGCATGACAAGACGGTTCTTTTTCCTGACAACTCGACACTCTGTACAATAGTTACTACTGAGTTTATTATTTAACTAGTCTATGCAACCCATAGTAGTCACATAGTTAACACGAAGTAATGAGGCAAAATAGCTCGCACCTATGAGTCAAGTTTTATTCGAGCAGCATTACTCTATTCCAGCGTACTGTCCTCTATTGGTAATGTGTTATAGCCACGAAGTGCACAGAATAGGAGAGCTGAATATGACAGGCTGGAACTCAACCATGATGAGCCAGTTGCAAAGACATGCTGTATTTGATCAAGACTTGGCTGGTTGTCAATATACCTGGGTTCTCTGCCCTCAGCCGTGTGGGAAATAATGATAATGATAAGGAGTCTTTATTGGTCACATGTACATTACAGCACAGCGAAATTCTTTTTTTCTTCGCATATCCCAGGATGTTGGGAGGTTGGGGTCAGAGCGCAGGGTCAGTCATGATACGGCACCCCTGGAGCAGAGAGGGTTAAGAACCTTGCTCAAGGGCCCAACAGTGGTAGCCTGGCAGCGCCGGGGCTCGAACCCCCGATCTTCCAATCATAGATCATGGACTTTACATAGTCCATCACAAAAAGCACTCACTCTCTTTCTTTCCATTCTGTTTTCCTGTTTGTTTGTTTTTTCTTTTCTTCAAGCATCCAAAGTCTTGTAATTAACACCCAGGCATTAAGATGGAGGTAGTTTCATCCAGTACAGCAAGCAGTCTTACAGATACTGAGAAGGAAGGGAATGGAGAGCAGCACAAAGCTTTGCTGTGGTCAATCCAAGAAGCTGCGGAGAGGCATACAGTCCAGATTGGGGTTTCAGCTTGTGGCGCTACAGCAGTGGTGGATGTGCTGCAGGCTCTGGGGATTGTGGTGGCACCAGAAACAGCTGATCACTGTGTACGGACTAAGTTGAGGAGGAATAATTCCCCATTGCCTGATTACCTTCACTCTCGCAGCGAAGCTGGTACATTGCCTTACACTACATGTTACACAGAGAGATGATGCCTCTCAGATGTGTGGGATGCAATTTTGAATATACTTTAGCTTACTTTCTTGATATACAAGAAAAAAGTGCTCCCAAATTTCGATCATGTTAACAGAACTGGTGAAAATAACCAGTGGGTTCATTATACCCTCTGGATTTCAGTAGAATTGAATGAATTTAGAATTAATGCTAAGTTTATTAGTTGTAGGAACAGATGCATTGCGAACACAAGAAATCATGTTTTGAGCAAGGCAATATACAATTTATATATTGTGTATTTATGGTATTCATTTATAGGTGCCACACACAAGCAGTTGATAGATGGCGCAAAGGAAGCTAGTGGTGGACGAGTGCTGGGCAGATTCTTTGGTTTATACCCACCGAGGCAGGTAAATTTAGTGCCTTGGCTGGCACACTGGATTCGGAATAGAGCTGTACCTGTCGCCACCATGAACATGCAGCGTGGAGTGCCAGAAGGTGAAGAGATCCCTGATGCCTGGCATCACCAACTGATATTTGGGGTGGCAGCCAATACTGTTTTCATGACTAATCCACTGGACTTGGGTATGTGGAGTGATATTAGAGGCCTGCAATATCAAAGCTGGGTAAAACGGTCACATGTTGTTGTTAGTTTTGTCATGTCCAATTTTACTTGTGCAGGTTTTCTATATTTCTCCCGAATTAGCCCTTGATTGTACGTAAATGAAATGTTACCTCAACGTTTTTATTTAGTCAGTTTTTGTTGTCATCCATATATAGTATAGTACGTACAGTGGTGCTTGAAAGTTTGTGAACCCTTTGACCCTTTTTGTGAATTTTACATTTGTGTATAAATAAGACCCAAAACAACATCAGATTTTCACACAAGTCGTAAAAGTAGGTAAAGAGAACCCAATTAAACAAATGAGACAAAAATATTATACTTGGTCATTTATTTATTGAGAAAAATTATCCAATATTACATATCTGTGAGAGGCAAAAGTATGTGAACCTTTACTTTCAGTATCTGGTGTGACTCCCTTGTGCACCAATAACTGCAACTAAACATTTGGGGTAACTGTTGATCAGTCCTGCACATCAGCTTGGAGGAATTTTATCCCATTCCTCAGTACAGAATAGCTTCAACTCTGGGATGTTGGTGAGTTTCCTCACATTAACTGCTTGCTTCAGGTCTTTCCACAACATTTCCATTGGATTAAGCTCAGGACATTGACTTCGCCATTCCAAAACATTAACTTCATTCTTCTTTAACCATTCTTTGTACAGCCCCAGGCAAAAATTATGGAATCACCACACTTGCTCACCAAGCTTTTTTACTTCGTAGCAAATAAACAAACCACAGATATGACACAGGACATTTTTTGTTTAATAGCTGAACATTCTGGCTTTGTGAAACATACCTCAGACAAGTTAAATGAAATGATTTTAATTAATTGGATTTTTTTTTCTTTTTCAGATGAAGTAGAAGAAAAAATTATGGAACCACTCAATGTTGAGGAACAAATTATGGGATCACCGTGAATTAGCATTTCTAACACATATACCAGCACAAATCTAAACATGCAAATTAGTCTGCAGTTAAAAGAGAGTGCTTACAGACCTTAATCTTGGACTCTTTGTTAGAAAACATGGCTCCAACAAGAGAGTTGTCAACTGAAATAATGGAAAGGATTATAAAACTCCTTCAAGAAAGAAATCAAACACCGTGTGTGGCACAAGATGTTGGTTGTTCCCAGTCAGCTGTGTCTAAAATTTGGTGCAAGTATAAATGAAATGGGAAGGTTATAAAAGGAAAACGTATGGGTAGACCAAGGAAGACGTCAAAGCACCAGGATAGAAACTCAAAGCAATATGCCTTGAAAACAGAAAATACACAACAAAACAAATGAAAAACAAATGGGCGGAACCAGGAGTCAATGTTTGTGACAGAACTGTAAGAAATCGGCTGAATGAAATGGGATTTACGTATAGAAAAGCCAAACGAAAACCAGCACTAACAC
>JANDJT010000154.1:4714442-4726816 GCA_024331685.1 Stegophilus panzeri | reverse complement strand
CCCCGCCTTGTGCCCGATGCTCCCTGGGATAGGCTCCAGGTTCCCCGTGACCCTGAAAAGGATAAGCGGTATAGAAGGTGGATGGATGGATCTGTGACAGTCATGCCATCTAAGCAAAATGTATGGTCCTTTTCACTTTGAGAATTATTATTAAACAATAAAAGTGCAGGATCTTTAGAAACACGTATACTTATGACGTTGTACACCTAGCAGATTGTACATATGCATCTAGCAGCATACCCCAAAAATTTTGTACATTCCCAAAGCATGTGCATCAATGTGCCCAGGTTCCCTGGCCCACGACAATTACAGTAAGGGTGGGGTTATATGCCTGTGATGTGTCTTATTCATTTGGTTAAATATGCTCTGTGGATAATTTTAAAATGGATGAGCTGACAGTTAGGATTTATAAACGTATAGACTGTATTGTCCGACACTGACTTGTACCCCAGTCAATATTTCTAATAGGAGGAGCCAGATCTGTAACCATATGTTTGCTTGAGAGAAAACATCTGTGTTATGGTCTGTGAGACAAAATGAAAGCTAAGAAACAGTTCCTTTGCTTGGTGTATTGAGAATCCATTTCATTACTGGATGAGTACCCTAGGTTTGTACCCTAAAGTACATTATGGGCTTTTAAAGCTGTGCATAATTTGAAATTAATAAATAAAGTATTGCAGGAAATATGAAATCTTTTAATAAATTCTTGGAAAATCAAGGGTTAAATCCTCTCCTTTTACATAATTTAGTGTCGTAATACCCTTTATCGCCTAAGCCGAAACGCTTCTTATGAAGTGTTCTTGCTTTGCCTTTGCACTAATGTAGCATTGTATTTTCAGGTGCTGCTGCCTCTCCTGAAGAGTGATCTGTACGAGGTGCTGAAGAATACGCTTCAAGCCAAACTTGCTTCCAGTCCTCCTATCTGGCTAGAAAACAGCGCTGCAGTGACTGTCGTCATGGCCAGTGAAGGATATCCGGGAGCCTACAAGAAAGGAGTCGAGATCACGGGTATTGTCTATAACGGGGTTCAGTTTTCGGACTCGCTTATTGCTGAAGTAATATTTGTATTATTAGTAAGTAAAGGTTATATTCTTTAAGGTCACAAAGATTTTATACTATTCCTCAGTTCTTCTGAGTGAATATTCAGGATTATACCACATCTTCCTTGACTTACTTTTAGGTGGCTATAAAAGTGTGATTTCAGCTGTTTATAAATAAGTAATGCTGAATTTTTTTTCGTATCTTTTTCACTTTTTTTTTTTTTTTTTTTAAATGTATTTATATATAAGAATTTTAAATATGTCTGCAATATTTCTGTATTTCAGGGCTATCTCAGCTCACAGAAATGGGGCTGCAGGTGTTCCATGCTGGCACTGCCCTGAAGGAAGGGGGTGGAGTTGTGTCTAGCGGTGGGCGTGTTCTGACGGTCACAGCGGTTTGTCCCACTTTGGAGAGTGCCCTGCACAGCGTGAATGTGGGTGTGGCCGCTGTGGGCTTCCCAAATGCAGTGTATCGTCGTGACATTGGCCACCGTGCCATCGCCTACCTCAATCGTTCCAGGTGCGTGTGTGAGGAGTTGACAATTCCACACCTGTAACATGCTGATCTCGGATGTGCTCTGCTGTAATTTATTTATTTTTTTAAATTTATTTATTTTTTCCTCCCTCTTTTTCTCATTGACTTTTCATGTCTCAATATTAATGTCCATAGCAGTAAATTAGACATCAGTTGAGGATTGTTGGATGAGTTTTTGGACGGTTGAATTATCGAGTTAACATGACCATAGATTTAAAGGGCAGAACCTATCCACACAGCATCATAATCTGTAATTCAGTGGAACAATGTTTTATGTGTTTGTCTTGCTTGGTAGTTAGCTAGCTAATTAGTAAGATAATAACAAATTGTGTTCCTTTTCACGGTTCTCCTATTGTGCTATTAAATCAAACACGTTTGACCTGGGTGATGCACACTTTAGTCATGAGGGGATGTTAAAATGATACTCGTATGCAGGGGTAGAGGTCATCACTGAATGGGAAGATTGCTGATTTACTCAAAACATTAAGAGATGTGCCAAAAATCTTACTGAAATGGTTAGGCTGACACTTATACACAGCTTTTTCAACAGTTAATTGAATCTGATAATACAGTTCTTTACTTATTCACTCAGTGATGCTGTTCTCCAGTACTATGGTCTGCACTTAGTACGAATCCTTCTCGAGTACATGTTGTCCTGAGTAAACTGTATATCAGACTATCCTAATGGAAATATTATTAGATAATGGTACCAATGTTGTATTGCTATGTACTCTAACCCTGTAAATGTACTGTCTGTTTTTACTTTTTGAATAAAGTTCACCAATCTTTTGAAAATTCTTTGGTTCTTTAACACATGCCAGTTTGCCAGAATGAACAATAAAATAAAATATATTATTCAAATCACAAATCATCAAACGCCTAATGGCTGCACCGACTTCATGTCTCCATACCACAGAGGACTGACTTACAAGGACAGTGGAGTGGACATAACAGCAGGGAACAAGCTGGTGGACATGATCAAACCTCTAGCCAAGGCCACATCTCGCTCAGGTACTTAACCCTTAGCCAAAAAAAAAGTAAATAAATAAAATAATGGCCTACAATACTGATGCCAGTTACATGTGACTGGACCGTAATTGTTTACACTAAAGCTTTAAGGATAGAAGTTCTTTAAAGACTACATATAATACTGATGTATTTGCGTTATTTATAGCAGACAAGAATGTATTGTCTCATATGTGATTGGAAGTCATTTTTAAGACAAAATGACGCATGTAGGCTTAGTGGATAGCACGTTCGCCTCACACCTCCAGGGTTGGGGGTTCGATTCCTGCCGCTTCCCTGTGTGTGCAGAGTTTGCATGTTCTCCCCGTGCTGCAGGGGTTTCCTCCGAGTACTCTGGTTTCCTCCCCTGGTCCAAAGACATGCACGGTAGGCTGATTTGCATGTCCAAAGCGTCCGTAGTGGGTGAATGTGTGTATGTGATTGTGTCCTGCAATGGATTGGCACCCCGTACAGGGTGTACGCTGCCTTGTGCCCGATGATCCCTGGGATAGGCTCCAGGTTCCCCATGTCCCTGAAGGATAAGCGGTATAGAAGATGGATGGATGACTTGGGGGGAATTAAGTGAATATAACTGTTTTGAGTGACATACTTTTCACTTTAGTACTTTGAATACTTCTAGTTTTTCCACTCCATAATAATTGGGGTTAATGTTATTGGTTAATACTCTTTATTTATTTATTTTTCCTTTGCCTTCCTGCCTTCACACACATCTCAACAAGATGGAGACGACCACAATACATGACCCCCCAAAAAAAGACAATTCTGCTAAACAAAAATTCTAATCAAAAAATTTTTTTTACAAACTTTAGTGGCACTTTAAATGATTTGGCTGGTGTAATTTAATAAAGTAAGTTAGTTATTAATTAATTCTTTTTTGCATAAATTTAGTATTTGTTTCTGATGTTCTTTATCCTACCTGACCCAGGCTGCAATGCTGAGCTCGGAGGCTTTGCTGGGCTGTTTGACCTAAAAGCCGCTGGATTTGTTGACCCTATACTCGTAGCTGGAACCGACGGAGTTGGCACCAAACTTAAGGTACTGACATTCTCCTTCATCCAGTTTGTCTTTATTTTCTGAAGTATTGCTGGAGAGTAATAATTTCCTTTCTTGTCCACATCCATGAAGATCGCACAGGCATGCAACATCCACAACACCCTTGGCCAGGACCTGGTAGCCATGTGTGTGAATGACGTTTTGGCTCAGGGAGCAGAGCCACTCTTCTTTTTGGATTACTTCTCTTGTGGGCAGCTGGATGTGGGCGTGGCTTCCTCTGTGATTCGCGGGATTGCGGAGGCTTGCCAAATGGCGGGTTGTGCCTTACTGGGTGAGCACTGCTGTTGCATTTTTGTAAATAGAATGAAATAAACACACATTTCATAACACAGTTATAGAATATACAGTGCTTTTGAAATTTCATCTGTTTTTGTATATATCGCATACTAAATAGTTTAATAGAAATAAAACAAAGGCAACCTGAGTAAACATACAATACAGTTTTTAAACTATAATTTTTTTTTTTGCTTCAATCAATAACATTATCTAATACCAAAAGGGCCTGTGTGAAAATGTAATTGCCCCCGTAGTTATGAGCTCCCCAAATCTATGAAACTGCATTCATAATGGGGTTCAGCTGGATTAGATGCAACCAGGCCTGATTACTGCAAACCCTGTTCAATCAAATCAACACTTAAATAGAACTTTTTCAACAACATGAAGTTGGTTAAAAGGTCTTACCCATTAACACTCTATGCCAAAATGGAAAGAAATTCCAGAAATTATGAAGATGATGATGATGATGATTGAAATACATCAGTCTGGGAAGGGTTACAAAGCTATTTCAAAGGCTCTGGGACTCCAAAGAACCACTGTGAGAGCCGTTATCTCCAAATGGAAAAACTTGGCACAGTAGTGAACCTTTCCAGAAGAGCACAGAAACTAAATCATCCAGGAAGTCATAGAAGAGCCAAGGACTACATCAAAGAACCTATAGGCCTCTCTTGCATCAATAAATGTCACTGTTCATGACTCCACTATCAGAAAGAAGCTGGGGAAAAAATGCCATAAAGAGTGGTGAGGTGAAAACCACTGCTATCCCAGAAGAACATTAAGACTTGTCTGAATTTTGCCAAAACTCACCTTGATTCTCAAACCTTTTGGGAGAATGTTCTGTGGATTGAGGAGTCAAAAGTGGAACTGTTTAGAAGACCGGGGTCTGTTTTGGCATAAACCAAACACCGAATTCCACAAAAAGAACATCATACCTACGGTCAAGCATGGTGGTGGCAGTGTGATGGTGTGTGCCTTGCTGCTTCAGGGCCTGGGCAACTTGCAGTAATTGAGGGGAAACATTATTTTTTTTTCTTTTATTTTTTTTGCTTCAATTGCTTGTGTGTTTACTCAGGTTGCCTTTGTTGTAGGTTGTATTTCATTTGATGATCAAAAACTATTTAGTATGAGAGATGTATACAAAAACAAAAGAAATCAGGAAATACTTTTTCACAGCACTGTAAATATTATGTACCTTTCAGTACAGGCTTATGTGTAGCATGGTTCAAACATGGTTAACCCTTTACCTCATGGTGTTGCCATATGGCAACAATTAATTTATCTCCAATTTTTTGATGGGCAATAATACAAAATGACTATTTTCCGATGTAACTGGAAAAGGAGGGCTTTAACTTTGACATGACATAAAAAAAAAAAGTCATGTCACATGAGCAGGAAGTGCTGTTTGCACTTACTTTTACTCTCAAAGATTTTATCATTTTCAATGTTTAGGCAAAACTACTTAAAGGAAAAAATGTAAACTGTCTGAGAAGTTAACATTTTAATTTTTGTCATTTAAACAAATTTATATATTTTGAGTATTTTGTTAAATGGTAAAATGTAATTGTTGCCATATGGCAACTACATGCAATAATGAAATTGTTGTGTGTGCATTCATTGAAACAGGCCTACATAGCAAAAAAGACACTAGGCTTCTCTAATAGTATATTTAATTTTTTTCTACATTCAAAGTAAGAAAAGTTGTCATTTCAGACCTTTTGCAATTGCAGCTTATGTTCTAAATTTTATGTTTCAAGAGAAAGAATAGGTGGCAAAAAAAACAACTTTTATAGTCAGAAAATTCAGTAATTGAACTTGAAATTCAGTAATTGAAATTCAGTCAAAAACTTCCCCTGGCTGTCTGAACAGCTGAGTCAGAATAAAGATCTACCTTTTCACTAAGCACTTGAATTAACACTTATTTAATTAAATAACACTCCTGTTTATTGATTATAGTCTACAAAGTTGCCCTGCATTTTACTGGCATCCCAAATAGTATGTATTCCTGCCTCACACCCAGTAGGCTCCGCATCCACCATAACTCTGACCAGCATGAAGTGTTTACTGAAAGTGAGTGAGTGCATATTTATGGCACCTTTCATACAATGTAGTTTGGTGTGTGTTGTGTGGTGTTTTTTTTCTCCCCCCCCCCTGTTCAGGTGGTGAGACGGCTGAAATGCCAGGAGTATACGGTGCAGGAGAGTATGACTTGGCTGGGTTTTGTGTTGGTGCTGTGGAACGTGACTCCCTCCTCCCCAGATTAGGAGACATTCAGGAAGGTGATGTGCTAATTGGAGTAGCCTCCTCTGGAGTGCACAGCAATGGTTTTAGTCTAGTGAGGAAGATTCTGGAGCGAGCTGGACTTCAGTATAGCTCTCCAGCTTCATTTGGACAACCAGGACAAACTGTAGGTGAGTCTGAGTGAAGGTGATGTTTGCTTGTTTTTTATTATTATTTTTTTAAAATAAATTGATAATACAGTAACAAAATAAACTGAGGCAGTGAAAGTGAAGAATAAAACATAAATTCGACTTTACTTATATTTATAAACGGCTGATGTCACACATTTTAAAGAAATCTAACAGTAATTCAGGGTAACTGGAATTGTCGTATAATCTTGAAAAGGTTAGCCAATAGTCAAGAAACCTTACATAGCCACATTAAATTCATACTGTTAATAAAACAAAAATAATTTAAAAAGTTTTGAACTGTGTTGATATAAGACGATGCCTGATTGTATTTCTTCTTATAGGGAGTTACGTGACTTTATAAGGAGTTACATAAGTAGCAGAACATTTCTTTTATATTTAATCTGCGAGACATTATTCTATCCCACACATTAAACATAATAATCAGCTTTCCTATTCTTGGGGACGTATTTAATCTGAAATGTATGCATGTTCGAGACCCTTACTTAGTTTATAAGCAGCTAAACGGCAAAATAAACCCAGTACTAACGACAATGTTTCCAAATTATGCCCAGATTATAAGCAGTCATACTTTGATTTATTGACCATTGTTAATCAATTTTGTTTTGCAGGCGAGGTGCTGCTCACACCAACTAAAATTTATAGCCGCCTTCTCCAACCAATCCTGCGCAGTGGAGCAGTGAAAGCCTACGCCCACATCACTGGAGGCGGGCTCTTGGAGAACATTCCTAGAGTTCTGCCTAAAGAGCTGGCTGTTGACATGGGTAGGAAGGAGAAGTTTAACTTTTTTTTTTTTTTTTCTTTTTTTCTTTTTTTCTTTTCTTCTTTTCTTCTTTTTTCCCCCTGTGATGTGGTTGAATATGCACAACTTACAAATAATGATGGAGAAATTTCTGATATGATATATATAATATGATTGATATAATACATTTGAAATGTATTATCAAACTCATGAGTTGATTAGGGTGTTTTTATGATTTTGTCTTATACTTCAGTTAGTTCAATACCTTCCATGTACAATAACGGCTGTGAGACTACTTAAAAATGTTCTTTAGTTCTATGCTTTTTGTAAGTTTAATTTGGTTTTATTTCCATGCTTATGCATTTAATTTGTGTTTTACATCTAAACACTAAATTAATGCAATGCAAAGGTGTCGTCCCCCCCCACCCTTTTACTTATTTATTTTTTTGTTTAGATGCCATGCATTGGCGGATTCCTCCCGTATTCTCCTGGCTCCAAAAGGAAGGCGCGCTCTCCGAGGAGGAAGTGAGTCGCACGTTTAACTGCGGCCTCGGAGCGGTGTTAGTCGTGGGCAAGCAGGATGCACAGAGGGTCCTAAGACAAGTGCAGGCCCAGGAAGAGGCTTGGATTGTGGGCTCAGTCGCACACAAACTGCCTGGTGAGCTTAGCATGGACGAGAAATGACAGTTTGATATCCAGAAGAAGATTAATATCCACAAATCATTGGTATTGGATTGCAGTCGGTAGAACAGCTACGGGTTAGAGATACAGTCAACGCCTTTCATCAAATATGCAAAATTATAATAATTTATTTAATTAATTAAGTAAGTGTGTGTGTGTGTAGTGTTGTTTAAAGAAATATTTTTTTCAACCCTGAAAAATTCTTGAGTTCTGTAATTATTTATGCAAAACACTGGTTACAAAATTATTGGCACCCCACAATGAATGAACATTATTTGGCTAAGAACGATAATGCAACCGAAAACTGACTCATCCTTAACTTTTCCTGAAGAGAAATGCTAACTACAGAGTAGTGGTGATTTTAGATTTATTTATTTATTTATTTTTTGCTGCACATTGTTTTGTACAGTCTTTTGCAATGATGTTTGTTGGTAAATGAGACCTTTTCGATGTACTCATGTTTGACGCACCCGAGTCGAAGAGAGCTTTAGCTGAATGCGTGTTGTGATGACGTCAGATGCCGCGCCTTGGCCCAAATCTGCGGAAAATCAGTGGGAGTTTTGAAAAATGGCAAGCTCCTCCAAATATAGCGAAGTTTCCTTGATTTTTGCGTTCGCTTCTGCGATCACAAAATCCTGTTCTATGAAACTACAGGTTGCATAATCATGACATCTTTGTAGAATATGTATAGCAAGTGAGTTTCAGTGGATCTCTAAAGAGTTTACACTTCACTACTGTACAGTAATGGGGAAAAAATAGAGCAGTGACCTAGTAAAACAAGGGAACCATGACAGACTTGAGTTTTATGATCCTTGAATGCAGTTGATTTGGATTGAAATACATAAAACTAGCCCAGACTAGGAAACAGCCTCCAGTAAATCTGTTCATGACTTGTGTGTTTGTGTGTCTCAACATGTCCTCATCAGTAGAAAAACAGTTGCAGGTCTAAGAGCTTTGAAAACCTATTGTTTTATTATATTAGGCCTGTGTAAAAGGAAAGGAGAATGGAGAATCTTGTTTTTCAGTAGTGAACGGCTATACCTCAAAGAATTTAGGCTATCATAAAAGCCCGAGGAGGAGCAACAAAGTACTAATTGTGATTTTTATTTTGTTGAGGAGTCCATAATTTGTTCAATATTGAGTGATTTCATAATTTTCCTGTACTTCATCTGGAAAAAATATGCTATTAATAAAAACAATTTAATTTAATATTTAGTTTCACAAAGCCAGAATGTTCAGCTATTAAACAAAAATTGTTTTGTCATGTCTGTGATTTTATTTGCTACGATGTTTTAAAAAAAAAAAAGCTGTGTGAGCATCCTCTAAGTGTGGTGATTCCATAATTTTTGCCAGGGGTTGTACCTTCATAATCCAGAACCTGTCCTTAATTTCATTTTTGTGTGCATGGCAAATAGGTGCAGAAGCTGTGGTCATTAGAAACCTGGAGCACAGTCTGAAAGCAGATCCCAGTCTGTCTGTTGAAACCAGCGTTGCGCAGAACGGGGCACACCAAATAATTTCCAGCTCTCGCAGGAGGACCAAAGTGGCTGTGCTTATCTCAGGGACAGGTGTGTGTAATTGGTTATATTTGGTTATTACTAACTGCAGTTCTTTTATTACACTGACTAAATGTCAGAGATTATGTGATGTATAGTCTTGCCTTGTATCTCTTCCTTCACCTGTAAATATCCATAGATATGTGTACATTTAGGGTATAATATAGATTTGAATTTAAAGAAAAGTATCATGGGGTCTTTTGTTCCTCCTGTAAATAAAACTCACTCATGCCTCATAAGTACAGTGTATAACCATGTATGTTTGTATATTGTACTATATTTTTTGTGTGTGTGTGCTGTAGGCACCAATCTGCAGGCACTGATGGAGCAGACAAAGAAGCCATCAAGTTCTGCTGAGATTGTGGTGGTCATCTCAAACCGGCCAGGCGTGCTAGGTTTGAAGAGAGCCTCTATGGCAGCCATTCAGACACGGGTATCTCTTAGTAGTTTGTAATTTAATATAGTTTGTGTTTTACGTGCCTGCTTCCCAGTTCTGCTTCTGTTAAATGATAGTCATGATATGCTGTTCACTGTGGAATTTTTCATAATACTGTCACCTGACTTTGAGTGCACTTAAAATAAAAATAAAAAAAATTAACTGAAAGGATGTTTATAGACCTATAGACTATCTATGAAAAAGCAAAATGATTAGGACAAAAAAAATACTTTGCTGGATGATGCAAATGATTAGTGCTGTCCAAAGCACTGGAATCTGAATCCAAAGATGTACAAACCCAAGCACATATGTTAAGTCTGTAATTCAGAATTGTGCGTTTTGTAAAAGCCTATAGCTATAGTCCATTCCAGTGAGGTAAACAATAACCGAATTGTGTATGTCCATTCCTAAAGCATTTCCGGTAGAGCCATTTTTAATGACTAGCTCAGTCTTCTTAAGTCTCCCAAAAAGCAAACAAACAATTTTTTCCATGGGCTTAAAACTTTTACCTGAAGTGACTGCCTGATAAGTAGCATTACCTTGTTGATAGAGTGCATTTACACCTGAGAAACAGTGGAAGTTTATAGCAGTTTGGATGCTTAAAATTACATTCGTAGCAGAAAGTTTAAAAACGTTCACTCTTAAAAGGCACGCAGAAGGCATCTATATTGTGTAGGGTGAAGCTGGAGGAAGTCAAACGCAGTCTAAAACAGTGGTCACCACCCCTGTTCCTGGAGATCTACCTTCATCTGATCACTGCCTTAAGCAGTTATTGATCAGCCGAAACGGATGTTAGATTTTGGTTGGAGATGAAATCTACAGGAAGGTAGATCTCAAGGAAGACGGTTGGTGACCTCTGGTCTAAAACATACTCAGCATGGTTCTGCTAAGAGAGAAGGGGAACTAACCTGCGAGGAGGTGCTGTATGTGCATGGATGAGTGAGTTAGCTAGCTAGCTGTTTGGCCAGTGAATGCGTTAGCCAGCTTGAGTATTCGCTTGTTTAGGATACAACCTGCAGCTTTTAAATGTCTATTAGACCCTGATACGGTTTATTCATGACTTGTCATGCAATATCTCATATTACACAAATTATATTGTTCATATATTGTGTATCCAGCTGTGTGTCTTCACTGCAGCAATCCAAGAATTTCACTGTGATTTTGTCTTTTGGAAATTGATGCACTTTCTGGCCTAAGAAACATGCAACGACTGACAAATATGATCCTAATTTATTTTGCTAAGAACCAAGCTCCAGTCTTTTTTTCCAAATATTCTTGTACTTGTCCAGGTGGTGGACCATAAGCTCTATGGCAGTCGTGCAGAGTTTGACAGTACTATCGACCGTGTTCTGGAGGAGTTTGGAGTGGAACTGGTGTGTCTCGCTGGCTTTATGAGAATCCTCACTGGGCCCTTTGTAAGAAAGTGGAATGGTATGGAACCAAGCTGGTCATACACTTGTTTTTATATTAGTACCAGTGCTTGATTTAAAAGGGAAAGTAAGGGGATGCTGTTGTTTCTGTTACAAAATGAAGACAAAACCTGCTATCCACCAGTCAGTACTGTTTTAATGCCACCGTGGAATATTACCACGGTTGTATTTATTTATTTGATCAAATGAATTGCTTTTGTTCACATTGTGTCTAATCCTAACGTTATGATTAGTGTAAAACATGCTTGCAACTGCAGGTAAATAATGATGTAACAATGGACATTGACACAAAGCAGCGTTACAGAAATCTGAATATAGGTTTAGACTTGTATCTAAATGTTAATACATAACTATATGAATCGTCTCTGCTCACCATTTGTTTTCATATTTTGGTAATGTCTCCTTAAATGCCCAAAACAGTCAGGCATTTTTAGTGTGCAGTTTTCCTGATTTTACATAACTGTCCAGTATTTTGGAGTTTGCACTCCAACTCCCTCTCCAGAGTTTAAAAAAATAAAAATAAAAAATACAGTAAAGTAAAATTAAGTAAGCATTTCCCGTAGAGCCATTTTTAATGACTAAATGACTAGTCAGTACTGTTTTAATGCCACCGTGGAATATTACCACAGCTGTATTTATTTGTTTGTTTGTTTGTTTGATCAAATTAATTGCTTATTTGTTCACATTGTGTCTAATAGGATTAGTGTAAAACATTCATGCAACTGCAGGTAAACAGTGTAAATGAGAACAATATGTCCCATATTTAACCTCCATAAACAGCAAAGCAAATGTGTACTTTCTATAAAAAGCAGGTATGATTATCATACAATCATATGATTGTCACACATTTTTGTTGCACAATATGTCTGATTTTGGCTGTACGTAATAGGCTGACATATTTTTTAACTAAAAATCACACTGGCTTCATTGTATGGCTGGGCGATGTGACGCATACACAACCTGTCAAAAGTTTAGACACAATCATTCTAATTTTTATTTATTTTATTTTATTTTATTAGAATAATAAGTCATCAAAACTCTGGAGTAACACAAATGGAACTATGGGAATTATGTTGTGATATAAAAAAAACAAAACAAAATAATTTAGTGTTTTAGGATCTTCAAAGTAGACTTTTTTTTTTTTTTTTTTTTTTAAGAACCTTTTTTGCTTAA
>JANDJT010000154.1:4691831-4706151 GCA_024331685.1 Stegophilus panzeri | reverse complement strand
CTCCCAGCGACACTGACGATGACGACCCATTGACATCCATTTCACACCTATTGTAAATATTCCTTTGACCATGACGATTCTCATTTCATCCTAAATGAGCTTGATGACAGGATACTTTATATCCGCAAAAACAGCCTTAGCGCCTTCATTATGTCTGTTTCATGATGAATTCAGTTGAACCGTGAAAGGATTATGAAGTTCTGATGTATTCACAGCATAGTAATTTCTCTGTTAATTTTAGTTATCATATTTTGTAATGATAAAATAGGGGAAATGTGAGGGAAATTACTCATTTTCACTTTGTAATAAGTTTGTTTTTTTCATGTTCATCTGAGGATAATGCCTAAGAAGGCCGTGTCATATCACTGAGATCAATACAGAATGTTTATCTGCTTAGAGAGACACAAACATGTTCTTCTGTTCAAGGTTCGTCTGCACATCTTCCAAGATCTGAAAACAAAGCCTGTTTGAACTGCCTCAAACCACTTCTAATCGGTACACAGAATTATGTCATTCTCTGCGTTTCATATATATAGTAGTGGTTTAGTACAAGGGCTTCAGAGCGCACTCATTATTCTATCCTGCGTTATTCTATCCTGTATTAACCATCTTTCTATAATAAACCTTTTTAGCTTCAGAGGACGAGTCTGCGAGTGTTGTCTAATTTCCATGACATATTACACATGCTTTAGTAAGAACATTAGTCCTAATTTATAGCATTTGGAAAAGAGTCCTAAAATGGCTGACATTCTAGCATGTTCTAGACAGTACACCATCTAGGCATGAATTCTAGTCCTGACTGGAACTGAAGTGTATGGAATATACAGATTATTGTACAGATTATTGAAGTGTACAGATTATTGAAATGTACGGAATATTGAAGTGTGTGGAATATAGGAATATTGAAGTGTACGGAATATTGAAGTATATGGAATATTGAAGTGTACAGATTATTGAAGTGTACGGAATATTGAAGTGTATGGAATACACTTCAATAGTGTATGGAATAGTGTATGGAAAATCCGTACACATCAATATTCCATACACTTTAATAATCTGTACACTTCAATAATCCATACACTTCAATATTCCGTACACTTTAAAATTCCGTACACTTCAATATTCCGTACAGTTCAATAATCCGTACACTTCAATATTCCGTACACTTCAGTATTCTCTACACTTCAGAATTCCCCACACACTTCAGTATTCCGTACACTTCAGTATTCTCTACACTTCAGTGTTCTGTACACTTCAGAATTCTCTGCACTTCAGTATTCCCTACACTTCAGTATTCCTTACACTTCAGTATTCCCTACTATTCAGTATTCCTTACACTTCAGTATTCCCTACTATTCAGTATTCCCTACACTTCAGTATTCCCTACACTTCAGTATTCTCTACTCTTCAGTATTCTCTACAGCTCTTTTATACTGCAGGAGCAAAATTTACAAATAAATAAATTCAGAAATACATGCTGGAAAAAATAAATATACATCTGGGGAGAACGGGGATGGGCTCAAGCCACCATTCCCTGAGCCAGATTACTATTGCAGTTTCACTGTCACTTCTTGAGGTAGCAACGATTTTCCCCATTCACTCACTGTGGAAGCTGTCTAGGAATTGCCTCTGGAGGTGGGCTTACATCACTGAGTTCTTTCCCGTGCCAGTCACATGGCACTGGTCACTGTGATGTCATTTTGCTTCTATTAAAATCTACTGTGCTCAGAGTTTCAGCAGCTAGAAACAGAAAGCCAATGGCAGTATTCTGGCTAAGATTCAGTGATGTATGTGCTGTTTTTTAACCTGATGATGTCCTAATGGAATGCTTTATTTTTCACTGACTTGATAAACATTCTAAAGGCTTATGAATGTACTTTTTTCAATGTTTAGTTAGATGCAGGCTAAGGCTAGGGTTACTATAATGCGAATGTTAGGGTTGGGCTAGGGTTACTATTATGCTAGTGTTAGGGTTGGGATATGGTTACTATTGTGCTAGAGTTAGGGTTTGGCTAGGGTTATTATAATGCGAGTGTTA
This sequence comes from Stegophilus panzeri, assembly GCA_024331685.1. Taxonomy (NCBI): domain Eukaryota; kingdom Metazoa; phylum Chordata; class Actinopteri; order Siluriformes; family Trichomycteridae; genus Stegophilus; species Stegophilus panzeri. The sequence goes on along the minus strand of JANDJT010000154.1, from coordinate 4,704,113 downwards.
GGGTTTGGCTAGGTTTACTATTATGCTCATGTTAAGGTTCCGCTAGGCTTATTATTATGCTAGGGTTAGGGTTGGGCTAGGGTTACTATTATGCTAGTGTTAATATTATGCGGGTGTTAGGGTTGGGCTAGGGTTACTATTATGCTAGTGTTAGGGTTATGCTAGGGTTACTACTATGCGAGTGTTATGGTTTGGCTAGGGTTACTTTAAATGTGAGTCTTAGGGTTTGGCTACGGTTACTATTATGCCAGTGTTATTGTTGGGCTAGGGTTAGGGTTGGGAGAGTGGTACTATAATGTGAATGTTAGGGTTTGGCTAGGGTTACTATTATGCGAGTGTTAGGGTTTGGTTAGTGTTACTATTATGCTAGGGTTAGGGTTGGGCTAGGCTTACTATTATGCTAGGGTTAGGGTTGGGCTAGGGTTATGATAATACTAGTGTTATGGTTTGGCTAGGGTTACTATTACACTAGTTTTAGGGTTATGCTAGGGTTACTATTATGCTAGGTGTAGGGTTTGCTAGAGTTACTATTATGCTAGTGTTAGGGTTGGGCCTGGGTTACTATTATGCTAGGCTTAGGGTTTGCTAGGGTTACTATAAAGCGATGGTTAGGGTTTACTATTATGCTAGTGTTAGGGTTGGGAGAGTGGTACTGTAATGTGAGTGTTAGGGTTTGGCTAGTGTTTCTATTATGCTAGGGTTAGGGTAGGGCTAGGCTTACTATTATGCTAGGGTTGGGATAGGGTTATGATAATTCTAGTGTTAGGGTTTGGCTAGGGTTACTATTACACTAGTTTTAGGGTTATGCTAGGGTTACTATTATGCTAGGCTTAAGGTTTGCTAGGATTACTATTATGCTAGTGTTAGGGTTGGACTAGGGTTACTATTGTGCTAGAGTTAGGTGTTGGTTAGGGTTACTATAATGCGAGAGTTAGGGTTTGGCTAGGTTTACTATAATGCGCGTGCAAGGGTTTGGCTAGGGTTACTATTATGCTAGGGTGAGGGTTGCGCTAGGGTTACTGTTGGGCTAGTGTTACTGTTGGGCTAGTGTTACTGTTGGGCTAGTGTTAGGGTTGGGCTAGGTTTGCTATTATGCTAGGGTTAGGGTTTGGCTAGGGATACTATAATGCAAGGGTGAGGGTTGCGCTAGGGTTACTATTCTATTAGTGTTAGGGTTGGGCTAGGGTTACTATTATGCTAGTGTTAGAGTTGGCTAGGGTTACTATAATGCTAGTGTTATGGTTTGGCTAGGGTTACTCTTGTGCTAGGGTTAGGGTTGCGCTAAGGTTACTATTGTGCTATTGTTAGGCTTGGACTAGGGTTACTATTATGCTAGTGTTAGGGTTGGGCTAGGGTTACTATTATGCGAGTGATAGGGTTGGGCTAGGGTTACTATTATGCGAGTGATAGGGTTGGGCTAGGGTTACTATTATGCAAGTGTTATGGTTGGGCTAGGGTTACTATTATGCTAGTGCTACGATTTTGCTAGGCTTACTATTATGCTAGTGTTAGGGTTGGGCTAGGGGTACAATAATGCGAATGTTAGGGTATGGCTAGGATTACTTTTATGCTAGTGTTAGGGTTGGGCTAGGGATAATATTTTGCTAGTGTTAGGGTTGGGCTAGGGTTACTATTATGCTAGTTTTAGGGTTGGGCCTGGGTTACTACTATGCTAGGGTTAGGGTTGGGCTAGGGTAACTATAATGCGATGGTTATGGATTGGCTAGGATTACTATTATGCTTGTGTTAAGGTTGGGCTAGGGTTACTATTGTGCTAGAGTTAGGGGTTGGCTAGGGTTACTGTAATGCAAGTGTTAGGGTTTGGCTATGGTTACTATTATGCGAGCGTTAGGGTTGGGCTAGGGTTACTATAATGCGAGTGTTAGGGTTTAGCTAAGGTTACTATTATGCGAATTTTACGGTTGGGCAAGGGTTACTATTTTGCTAGTGTTAGGGTTGGGCTAGGGTTACTATTATGCAAGGGTTATGGTTGGGCTAGGGTTACTATTATGCAAGTGTTAGGATTTGGCTAGGGTTACTATTATACTAGTGGTAGGTTTGGGCTAGGGCTACTATAATGCGAGTGTTAGGGCTGGGCTAGGGTTGGTCTAGGTTTACTATTATGCTAGGGTTAGGGTTGGGCTAGGGTTACTGTTGTGCTAGAGTTAGGGTTTGGCTAGGGTTCCTATAATGCGAGTGTTGGGGTTTTACTAGGGCTACTATTATGCTAGGTTTAGGCAAGGGCTAGGGTTACTATTCTGCTGGAGTTATGGTTTGGCTAGGGTTACTATAATGCGAATGTTAGGGTGGGGCTAGGGTTACTATTATGCTAGTGTTAGGGTTGGGCTTGGGTTACTATAATGCTAGTGTTAGGGTCTGGCTAGGGTTACTATTATGCTAGTGTTAGGGTTGGGCCTGGGTTACTATTATGCTAGGGTTAGGGTTGGGCTAGGGTTCTAAAAACCGTTTAATCTGTTCTGAGGTGTAAAGTTGTTCAGGCAGTTCTGAAAAGTTAAAAGTATTTGGCTGATCTGGGTTGAACTCTGCTTCCTCCATGTCTGTGAGCGGTTCCCTTCCTGTAGCTCCTGCGCTGAACTCTGGGCCCTCATTCTCCTGCATCACAACACTGTGCTGTGGCTGTTTGGACGATTCTACCACCTTGTCCATCTACTCTCCCGTTGTTTCCAGCTCAGCTTTCTTGTTCTAATTAGTGTTGCTCAGTGCCTGTGGGTTCTTCTGCTGTTGTTGTATGGAGTCAGGATCATCCTCAGTGTGGACATGATGGCCGGGGTCACTGCTAGCTCTGACGCAGGTAGCGGTGTAGGGTTTGCAATTAATGCTATCTTTGGTGTTTGTTTTAGTGTTAGCATCAGCACAGGTGTCAATGTTATCACTGGGTGCTGTGTTTGTTTCAGTGTTGTTGTTGTGTTCCTCACTGACCTCTTTCAGCTCTGGCTCAGGTGTGTTGCTGCTCTCCTGTTCTCCGGTGTTCTCCTCCTGGCTGTCTCCACGCTGCTGCTGCTGTAATCCGGCCGTGTCACCCCCAGTGCTCACCGGCTGCACAGCTCTGCAGGGCAACTCAGCCTTTCATGCCCGATGTCCCCACACCCAAAATATCTCAAACGTTAAGTGGTGGCAAAGACAGTGTAGCTGTTGTTGCCATCTTTGCACTTGAAATTTACATCCAGTGTTTCGTCATGATTGTTTAGAAACATGTAAACTTGCTGCAGAAAGACAGGATGTGTTTCACTGCAGAGTTCTTACAGCCAGTCATGGGGCTGGCAAACTTTCTATAGAGGGCCAGCTCCTTCATGATCATCTCGTTTTTTTTAGAATGGGAGCAGGTTGGAAATGTCGACCTGCGTTGCAGGGGAAGATAGAGGGGTAACGTGTATCACGGCACCTTTTAGCCATATTCCTCTTTCATTCAGCGTATTGATGAATCTTGACTTTTTTAGGAAAATCACCACAGCTTTGTTCATTCGGGAGGCAGAGTAGATGTCGTTGCACCTGACGCCATACCGGAGAGACAGCGTCTCCCTGCCGGCCTCAGAGGCCATGCCGTCCCGCTCACTCTCACCCGCTCTCACCTTTTACTGATAAGTCACTGATACTCACTTATGACTTAAACATTCAATAATTAAATGAAAGAAGAGCAAAAAGACAAACTTGCTGAAAACTTTGGCAAAATGCCAAACTGCTCTCACATGCTCTACACACCACACTCGCTCCCCACTGCACATGCTCAGAGAGAGAGAGAGAGAGGGAGAGAGAGAGAGATGACCAGTGACCAACTCCTCACCACAGAGGAGTCAGACAGAATACCTATTTCCCCTTCCCTCTTAAATGAGCACCTAGAGCAGCGTGATCCTCCCAGCACTGAACAAAACAAAGACCCCCATCCATACTGTTATTGCACTGACATGAAGGAAAGATTCACAGTGCTGGAAGGGGAGCTGGTACAACTCAGAGAAATTATCATTTCTTTACACACAGCCCACAGCACAGACCAGCCCACAAACTGCTCCACAGTCAAGCAAAGAGAGATAAATGACCTCAGGGGAAAACTGCACTACGGACTGAAATGAGGAAACTCCTGCAAGCGAGGAAGAGACTAAAGGCCCAGCTAGTGGCACTGGAAACCCAGCTCTCACAGCAGACAGAGAGTCACTAGGCCCAGCTGACAGCCCTGACACCTCACAGCGTTCACCTCAACAATGGAACCAGTGGTGAAGGATACCCCTACTCTGAAAAACAGCTCCCAGACCACAGAGTCACAGCCCAACCAAAACCATTCTCCCCCATCAAACCGTGAATCAGACGACCCTTCAACACCCACAGAAAACACACCAAAACTTGACATTGTTCTCTTAATAGACTCAAATGGGAAGTTTATAGATGAGAAGAAGCTCTTCCCTAAACACAGAGTGGCCAAACTCTGATGCCCAAATACCCACAGTGCCCTCAAACTGCTAAACATGGAAATCTCTCTTGAGCCTGTGCACTCAAAACTCACGTGCACCTGGCATATCAACCATGTCCACTTATACAAAGCAAATGTTCCTGTCTTTGCCAAGATGCTAAAAGATGTTGTCCTGAACTGGAATCCAAACACCACCCTCAGGAGAAACAGAGCCAGGCAGCACACACCCCGACTGGTGAAGAACCACACAGGACTTGCAGAAAGACCCTGTCAAAACAACAATCCCTTTCACCAAGGAAGCCCGTAAAACCAGAGCATCCTCTTCCAGCTTCCCATCCAAGCCTGCTGTCACCCCTTCACACCTATCCAAACCATCAAACGAGGACACAGCCCCACCTACACAAGCCCCAACAAATGACCTGAGAGACATCCATCAGATGCTCAGCCGGATCTACTCATACATACTGTCTTAGGACAAACTCTGCTACCAAAACTAAAACCCCATGGACAACAAGGCATTTACCATATCATGTTGGAATATTCAAGGATTGAGAACATCTGCCTTTGGACTCAGGAGCAAAAACACATACTTTATTTCAGAAATCAAAAACTCAGACATCATCATCCTACAGGAGACATGGAGCAGAGGAAATGGACCCACTGGTTGTCCTACAGGCTACAGAGAACTCATCATCCATTAAACTTCCTTGAGTGACAGAGGGAAGAGACTCAGGGGGCATGCTAATTAGCTATTAGAAATTAATAGGACAGTCATGTCAACAGAGAAGAATAGCCCACCAGAAGAATTTCCCTACTTTATTGAAGACAGTTTCTTCATGTTAGAAAAAGATATCAATCACTTCACTCAGGGCAGTGTACTGATTGTGGAGACTTAAATGTCAGAACAGGTTAAGAACTCAACACACTGAACCCTCAGGGACAGAAACACCTGCCTGGATGGGACAACCTCACCCCACCTATACACACACAACAAGACACAATTGTGATAAAATAAAAAACACAAATGGAAGATATCTTGGAAGAACAAATGGAAGCACACTGAGTATGTATATAGTCAATAGCAGATTATGAGGGGATTCTCACAGTAGGTACACTAATAGCTCATCACTTGGCATCAGTACCATAGATTACTTTATGACAGACCTAAACCCAAACTCTCTCAGAGCATTCACAGTCAGCCCACTATTATCCATTATCACTATTAACACCCTCTACCTAAACAAAACAACACCCAACCAACAGGCTTCAAAACTAAACCAACTTCACCCCCTCAGAAACACATATTAAATGGAAACAAAATAGAAAAGATACCAAAGTATAATTGGCCAACCAAAAATTCAAATGTAATGTATGAAAATGTCAATCTAACAGCACACAGACTGAACACAATATTTGAGGTATCTGCAACTACCTCAAACTACCTCTTTAACTACCTAAAAACCACAAACAAAAAAAACAGACACCATAGCAATGTGAAATGGTTTGACAATGAATGCAAAGATCTTAGAGAAGTAGTGAGAATTTTATAAAATCAGAAACACAGAGATACAGACAATGAAAATATCCAATGTCTTTATCATGCAAAACTTAAACAGTATAGGAATACTCTAAGGAAGAAAAAAAACAATGTAGAAGATCAGTTAAAAGAAACAATAATATTTAGAATCAAATCACTTCTGGGAACATTGGAACTTACTCAAATCTCAGCATGAAGAACTAGCAATGGAGATGTCTGGGTAAACCACTTCTCAAAGCATTTTAGTAATGTAAATAAAAACACTAGCTGAATTAAAAACACTAGCTGAATTAACAGTCAATATAAAATATTGAGCCTAAAAGCCCACAAAGCATGCGGTATTGATAGCATCCTAAACGAAATGATCAAATACCCAGACTACAAATTTAAATTGGCCATACTCCTCAGTACAGGTGTATTTCCCAAAATCTGGAACCAGGGCCTCGTAACCCCAATTTATAAAAGCAGAGACAAATTTGACACCAATAATTATCATGGTATACGTGAAACAGCAACCTAGGTAAACTGTAAAGCAACATCATAAAGAGCAGACCATTTTCTCACTGACAGAACTATCCTGAGTAAATGCCAAATTGGATTCCAAACAAAATATCGCACGTCAGACCATATATACACTCTACAAACAAATCAACCAAAAACAAAAGTAGAATTTTCTCATGTTTTGTTGACTTCAAAAATGTTTTTGACTCAATTTGGCATGAGGGGATTTTTCCTTTGATGCTGCACTGAATCAACTAAAGTAAAACATCAAATCAGTGAACACGAACAACAAATTTGTGGTTAAAATTGGAGACAAACACACAGATTTCATCCCTCAGAGTGGAGTGAAGCAGGGCTGTAGCTTGAGTCCAATGCTGTTCAATATATTCATCAATGAACTAGCAAGGCCTCTGGAACAGTCTGCAGCATCCAGTCTTACTCTACTAAACACTGTCAAGTCAAATGCCTCCTGTTTTCAGATGATGTGGTGCTGTTGTCACCCACAAAAGAAGGTCTACAACAGCATCTAGACCTCTTTCACACCTTCTGCCAGACATGGGCTCTGTCCCCACCCAATAGAGACTCTGCAGGCAGAATTCTGCAAAAATATAATACAAGTACAACAAAAACTCAAAATAATGCCTGCAGATCAGAATTAGCCCTGTACCCACTAAAAACAAAAACAAAAAATAACAAAAAAAGAGCCATTAAATTCAATACTCACCTAAAGAATAGTGATACAGAGACCCTGCATCACAAAGCCCTAACATACCAAAAGCTAACCCCAGAGAGAAGTTCCTCAGCAAGCTGGTCTTAGAGCTGACTTTACAATCCAAAACATGTCCAGCCAAACCCAAGAACAAAATCCCAGTGAGACCAAATCAAATTATTAAAACATTAAAAGAAAAATAGCTAAAACACATTACTGAAGCAACAGCCCAACAAGTAAATTAGAATGCAGTCCCTAAACAGAGAATATAAATTGGCACGTGAGCACAGTGACCAACCCTAAACTAAGAAACACTACTGTACAGCCTCAGTGAACATAACCTCATCATAGAGATGGGCAGACCTGGTTACCAAAAGAAGACAGGCTGTGCCCCCACTGCACACAAAATGTAGTGGAAACAGAAGTGCACTTTTTAACAACATGCCATAATTATACACACATTAGGGAAACATTTTTCCACACTTTACAACCCATGAAAAAGACTTCTGACCATCTGATGCCATTGAATCTAAATCTGAATCAGAGAGAGAGAGAGAGAGAGAGAGAGAGAGAGAGAGAGAGAGATTGCCCTCTACTGGTACATATTACACAATATTGAATTTTACATAGCTACAGTACATACAGTATTTCCTACTGATCTGATTTTATCACAGTTAAAAGTGTGTGTGTGTGTGTGTGTGTGTGTGTGTGTGTGTGAGTGAGTGAGATAGAAAGGACAACCCAGACTACACACTCATTACTGTTCTTTGCTCTAATGAGAATTTCTAATTTGTACATTTTCTTTACCAATTGTTTTCTCTGTCTGTCTGAGTCAGTTTGTCTCTCTGACTTACTGTCTGTATCTTTGTGTGTTTGTCTGTCACTGTGTTGGGCTGTCTGTTTTCCTGTCTGTCTGCCTATCTGTCTCTCTATGTGTTTGTCTGCTTGTTTGTCTCTCTGCATGTCTGTCTGTCTCTCTGGGTGTTTGTCTCTATGTGTCTCTGTCTCTGGGTGTCTGTGTATATACCTGTCTGTTTGTCTGTATGCTTGTCTGTCCATCTCTCTTTCTCTGTGTCTCTCTGTCTGTCTCTCCCTGTGGGTCTGTCTGCCTGTTGGACTGTTTGTCTTTTCCTGTCTGTGTCTGTCTGTCTATCTGACTATCTCTCAAATGTCCGTATATGCATAACTCTCTCTTTCTCTCTCTCTCTCTCACACACACACACACACACACACACACACACACAGACATACACACACACACACACGTTCTGTTTGTCCCATGTGGCCATGTGCTGTGTGGCTCCTATTTCTCTCACAGGGGGAGGAAGATGAGGCGAGACACATCTGCCTGCCTGTCTATCTGTCTGCCTCCCTGTCTGACTGTCTGAATGGCAGTGTGAGCGATTTGGAGCTCAATTGAGATTGATCTCCAGTGTGTTTTTGGATCTCATTAAGGAAGTGAGTGCAGATGGCAGATGAGATAGAGAAACCTCGGCTATGAATTAGAGTCAAATATGAAATTTTGGGGCAGATATGACAGACTGCCACATGAAGAACATATGATGTGGGAGACAAGGGTAATTTAGCATGGATTTGTGTCCTTTAGGTCACATTCATTTGAGAGCTAAACTATGCTAATCTATACCATAGTTATTGACTGAAGCTCTCATAAACTAACAGTGCGATTGCTCACATCAAAGTGTGATAGTTTATTTCTTTATGTTCTCACCATACACACAGAGCTAGAGTTAGCCACACAGACAGAATGCTATGTGTTGAGACCAGAGGTCAGCTATAGGATATCTGTCTGAAAGTGTTAGCATTATAATCTGCATGCTACAGTAGATGTAGCAAACCTCAGGTTTCCCATTTACATAAACAGAACACCTTTGGTAAAATGTCAGCTTTTATACTCTGTATATACTTTAAAAGACCAAGATATCAAGACAATTTGAGCAAAATAACAAATTCTACCAAGAAAGCTAGCTAAATAATTTACATTATGGGCTCCAAAGTGAGCGCTGGCACCTAGCTAACTGTTTGTTTGGTTGTTAATTTCCTTTATGGGTTAGCTTACAGTTCTCAACCTGTTTCATTTTTATCTCCACCACTTACCACAGATCTGTTTCTGGGTTTCCTTTTCTTCTTGATCTTTCTCGGTTTCTCTTGTTTCTAGACAGTGAGTCATCTTCATTTTTAAAGTGAGATCATTCAAAATAAAGTAATGCAAATCTCACAAGCTAGTGATATAGGTGTATTACCCATTTGAGGTTTTGGGGGAAGCTGTGTACTGAAAATGTTCATGGCCAGCCTAAACACACACTATTACTACGCCTCTGGTTGAGAGCGAGATGAGAGAAGAGAACATAGCTACAACTGATATAAAAAGTTTACACACCCCTATTAAAATGGTTGGCTTTCATGAAGTAAAAAAATGAAACCAAGATAAATCATGCCAGAACCTTTTCCACCCTCAGTGTGAAATTACAACATATAAAAATTAAGTGAAAAATAATCAGAAACATTTTAAGGAAGAATAGGAAAATTAAAAAAAGTTACAATAACCACAAGTGTGCACACCCTTTTATAATTAGGAATGAACCAATCACATTCTATCTTATGTACAAAAGTAATTACCATACAGCTGTCATCAATGAAATTATTCTGATTAGCCCTAAATAAAGACCAACTGTTTCTTGGATTTTCTTGACATCTTCTTGGTTTCATCTGACTGCTGAAGCAAAGGTCCGCAAAAAGCTTAGAAAGCCTGTATGATATCTCACTTGTCAAAAGATATCGGTGAGATGAGAACAATTCTAAAAGGTATAATAATTCCATAACTCCAAAAGATATGTTTGGTCCAAAAAAAATACATCACCAAAAGAACAATATACCCAGGGCAAAGCATGGTGGTGGCAGCATCATGTTGGCTGCTTTTCTACAGCCAAGAACTGGAGCTTTTATGAAGGTGGGAGGAATCATGAATAGCTACAAATGACAATCGATTTTAGTGCAAAACATTCAGGCATCTGCTAGTAAGCTGAATTTCACCTTTCAGCATGATAATTACCCAAACATACATCAAAATCAACCACGGAATGGCTTAACCAAAAGATCAATGTTTTTGAATGGCCTAGCCAGAGCCAAGACCTGAATCCAACTAAAAATCTGTGGGGTGACCTGAAATAGGTTGTGCACAGGAGATGCCCTCACAATGTGATGGTTCTAGAATGTTTTTGGAAGATTGAGTGGCAAATTCCAGATGCGTCAGGCAGATGGACTCTTATCCAAAAAGACTGACTGGTGTAATAAAATCAAAAAACAGCTTCAACAAATTATTAGTTTAAGGGTATGCACACTTATGGAACTGAGTTGTTTTTTTAAAAAAAATTTTCCCCCTAAAAGTCTCTGATCATTTTTCACTTTGTTTGTATACTTTTCATTTTCACATTAAAGGTGGAAAAAGTTGACAAGATTTGTCTTTTTTTTTTTTTAACTTTACAAAAACCTGCCATTTTAACAAGGATGTGTAGACTTTTTATATCCACTTTGTGTTTTTCTTTCTTTTATAACATAATCATGTTAAAGGTTTTGACAATCTTTGTTTACAGTATGTTCAGGTAATATTTAATCCCATCAGCATTTAGTATCAGAGAGCAGTGTGAGAATCAATCACTTTGCTTGTGTGATTAACCAGTACTAACCTATTCCCAAGAAAAACGTGCTCCAAACAAACATCTTAAACAGAAAGAAGATGAATTAGTGTTCCCTTTCAAAGGGAACTCCACGTTGTGTTTAACATAACACTATGGGAGCAATCACGCGCGTGACCGGAATCTGAAGCTTGTGTAAAAGCATGCCTATTTATAGGCCTGCCGTGATCAGTGACGTGGCAATTAAGCGTGTCACATGATATATACATGGCACCTGTGAACTGCATGATCAGCCTTATTATCTTCAGCGAGACTACATGTCGGTTGTTTATGTAAAGAAACAAAAAGTCGCTTCATTTTTCATTCATTGGGTTTCAGAGCCTGGCGGATCTGGGCCGGCCGCTGCCGTGGCAGCTAGCCGTCTCAGATCCGGGGGATCTCGTGTAGATCTCACAGAGGCGCCGGAGACGAGCGCTGCTCTATCTCTTGCTCTGTCTTCCGGATCCGGCTCTCCGCTGGATTTTGGAGCTTGCGTCGAGACTCCTCCTTCCGCTATGGAAAGCCAAAAATAAATAAATAATTAAATTAAATAAAAATACACACACACACACACACAAAAATAAATAAATAAATAAATAATTCCTCTCTAACTCCGAGGAGCCAGAATGATGTACTAAAAACTGAGAGCAGCATATAAAGAGCTGCTTGAAGTGATTATTAAGGCTGGATGAGCTTTTTTCTCCCCAGTGAAACTGAATCCCTCACACTGCAGAAAACTCCCCTTTTTTCCAGAAGTGCATGACAAAATATCAGGCTTCTGTGGGAAAACCATGCATAAACCGTATTTATAACCCCACGATGTCGGATTATTCGGCCATTGTGGGGAATGAACGGCATGGCTATTTAGCTATGCTGAAGGTGGAGGAGGCGCTTGCGCTCTCTCCATCAACGGCAGATAATTTAGGGGGGCCGGCTTTGCCATCCAAGCCATGTAAGGCCACCACGGCATTGGTGGGCAAGGCCTATGCAGTAGTGGATCCTGCTTGTGGGTCACTGCAGACAGTGACAGTGTTGTAGGCCTACCCAGCAGACCTGCTGAGTGTGCTCGACATACGGCGGCATTCAACCAGTTCCTTCCCTGTTGTGTCGAGTTCATCCGGGCATCCACAAGTGGAGCCCATGCTAGCGCTAGTGCGAGGGAGACACAGAAGACCAGTATGGCAGCCCGCCAACCCCCACAGTAACAGCCAGGGGAACTGGGCGGCCACAATCGCGGCCTGCTACTAGGCCTGATCAGAGAATGGTCATAAAGGCCACGCAGACAAAGGAGGAGCGGTCCTGAGGGCCGTGGAGGGACGTATCAGGGGACATGAGGTTGTTAGGGCAGTTAGCCCCCAGTGCTACTGTAGGGCCTCCTCTAGCCAAGGCTGTCCCAAGTTTTCAGTGTTCTCTGGTCAGC
>JANDJT010000154.1:4626793-4640368 GCA_024331685.1 Stegophilus panzeri | reverse complement strand
AACTTCCAACCTCAATCCGGACCGCAGAATCTCTCACCATCTTCAAAAAACAGCTAAAGACCCACCTCTTCCGTGAATACCTAACCAACCCATGAAAAAATAAATAAATAAATAAATAAAAAATTACTCTGGCACTTACATCTCTACTCTGCGCACTTTGCTTCTTCTGGAATTCAATTAATGTATCTTGTACGGTAGCACTACTTGTATTGATTTCTGCTTGAAATATCGCTTTGCTTGTATTTTCTCATTTGTAAGTCGCTTTGGATAAAAGCGTCTGATAAATGAATAAATGTAAATGTAAGATGTGCTTATTATGCATTAGAAATGCCTTTAAAATTGTTTATTTGTAAATGTAACTACGGAAAAATAATGATTTTAATAAAGCAATAAAAAAAACAGAAATCGTATTAATGCAAACAGTTGTAAAGGTTTTTTTTAATGTTACATACTAGCAAAACATTGTAACATTAATTTTTGAAGTATAATGTAAAAAATTACAACAATATAAAATTATTCACTTATTGGACATGAATTTGCAAATAAATTTGCATTACTAGTAAATTTGCATTTTTATAATAACGTTATAAAAATGCAGGCTGCATTTTTATGAATACATTAATGGAACCATAAGACTGACTAATTCATACTTATAAATTGGTGTATAATGCATTATGAGCATGGGCACTAAAAAAGCAAGTGTATCACTTATAAGTAATTATAACAATAATATAAATGTAGCTATGACTGTTATTATAACAAAGTATAGGTCTTTATGTGTCTTTATAAATGTGTTTATAGAGCAGTAATACTTGCTTGTAAATAATTATAAATGGGGCTATAATTCCTTATAAGCAGGAGCTTCATAGAAAGCGTTACCCAGTTCAGTTTTATTTGTATAGCGCTTTTCACAAGGGACATTGGCACAAAGAGGCTTTGCAGAAATATATAAATTTTGGATCTAAATTTTTTAATTGATAAATTTATCCCTAATGAGCAAGCCAGAGGCAATGGTGGCAAGGAAAAACTCCCTGAGATGATATGAGGAAGAAACCTTGAGAGGAACCAAACTCAAAAAGGGAACCCATCCTCATCTGGGTGACACCAGATAGTTATAGTTAATTATAAATAATTCCCTTCTATAACTGTGTACTATACGATTAAACAAAGAGTGCAACTGTGTAATCAGGAAATTCACCCCAGTGCCAACGCACTGCCCCGAGGAAGCCCACACCAGCACCCCTCATCCCTCTCCCCATCATAGCCGTCCCCACCTGAAGGTGTCTGTCTACCACCCACAGACTGATGGGCTCGTCAAACAGTTTAATCAAACCCTGAAACGGATGTTGCACCGGGTGGTAGATGAGGAAGGGAGGAACTGGGAGCTCCTCCTGCCCTATGTCCTCTTTGCCGTCCGGGAGTGCCCACAAGCATCCACGGGCTTCACACCCTTCGAGCCCCATTGTGGCTGTGCCGAAGCCCCATGGAAGTATTCACCTCTGCAACGACTTCCAGAAGCTGAACCAGGTCTCAGAGTTTGACAGCTATCCCCTTCCCCGAGTGGACAACCTAGTAGAGCGATTGGGGAGAGCCCCGTTCATATCCACACTGGACCTCACAATAAGTTATTTGCAAGTAGCACTGGCCCCAGAGGCAAGACCAAAGACAGCCTTCAGTACGGCAAATGGCCACTGGCAGTACCGGGTTCTCCCCTTTGGGCTACACGGAGCGCCTGCAACGTTCCAGAGGCTGATGGACATCATCCAGCAACCACATCGTACATTCTCAGCCACCTACCTGGACGATGTGGTCATACACTCCTCCACTTGGTCGGATCACCTGTTCCACCTGGGGGAAGTCCTGAAGGAGCTCCGGAAGGCTGGGCTTGGAAAGACAGCCAACTGAAAAAAGTGTCACCTAGGACTGACCAAGGCACAGTACCTAGGATACCGTATTGCCCGGGGCCTACTAAAACCACAAGCAAAGAAAATCGAGGCAGTTAAGTACTACCCGTGGCCTACATAAAAAAATAAATAAAAAAAAAACAGGTACATGCCTTCTTGGGATTGGTGGGGTATTACCACAGATTCACGCCTAACTTCTCCTCTGTAGCCTCCCCCCTCCCAGATCTTACAAAGAAGGGTCAACCGGACCGGGTGAAATGGTCTGCAGAGGCGGAGCAGGCGTTCCAAGCCCTGAAAGAGGCTCTCACCAGCACCCCAGTACTACATAACCCCAACTTTACCGTACCGATCACAGTACACACTGATGTGTCAGAGATCTGGCTGGGCGCTGTCCTCTCGCAGACTTTCAACTGAGGAGAACACCTGGTCATCTACATCAGTAGGAAGCTGTCCCTGGCTGAGAGGAAATATTCTGCCATGGAGAGAGAGGCCCTGGCAATAAAATGGGCCATCAAGGAGCTGTGCTCCTACCTGGCAGGTCGACACTTCTCTCTGGTGACGGACCACACACCACTGCAGTGGATGGCCAAGGCCAAGGACACCAATGCCAGCGTAACACGATGGTTCCTTTCGTTGCATTTCTCTTTCCAGGTTTGACACCGGGCAGGAGCCCAATATGGGAACCCAGATAGCCTATCACAACGTGACGCACTGTGGGCCTAACACACAGCAGCAGTAGGCTCAGAGCTGAGGGAGGGTACTGTGACGACAGGCCGGTGGCCGGCGCACAAAAGAGAAAGAATGCTCCTCCTGCGACTGCCGCTAGGGTGCTGAAAGGACAGCTCCGCTTCAGCACCACCAATGTGAGAAACACGCATGGCTGGCAGCTAATTACCAGCGCGGCCGCTCTCCACCATCTAGCACCTGGCAGGAGCGTATAAAAGGGCCAACCTCTAGCAAAGAGTGAGAGGGTTTCCGAAATGCGACTAATGCTGTGTTTTGTGCTTTTTCTAAAGGATTCAGACATGACAGAAGACTTCACTCCCTGGCTGCATCCACAGAGCTCCCTGACCACCAAACGGGATCTCAGCTGCACTGGAAGACCCCAGCACGCCCTCTGCAGCCCCGAGGATGACACCAACACTTGAGCACTTCACCTCACTGCACCTTTTTTCCACCCACATGCTCACATTATTGAATAAAACTCTGTGCTCTGTGTGTCTATGCTCAGCTCATCGCTGT
This sequence comes from Stegophilus panzeri, assembly GCA_024331685.1. Lineage (NCBI taxonomy): Eukaryota > Metazoa > Chordata > Actinopteri > Siluriformes > Trichomycteridae > Stegophilus > Stegophilus panzeri. The sequence continues at coordinate 4,637,222 of JANDJT010000154.1, read as the reverse complement.
CTAAGCTTGCTACAGTGGTGAAGGTGGAGATGCACTGATACCAATATTACCAATAGAGAGTCCTAAGCATTACAGGAAAATTCCACAGCAAAACAACAAACTTAGTGTGACCACCCCTTAATATAGGAGGTTGTGATTCAGCCCAACAAATATGTCTATGCAGCTGGATATAGAGTCTTCCTTACAGAATCCTTATATGCACTGCATCTAGCAAACCCTATCTGAGAGTTTATGTACTCTTTGCCCATTCAGTCTTCACCTCTCACAGGATACCTTAGCAGAGCTGCCAAGTACCCCATGTATCATAATTGTGGGAAAGGACATGCATGTATATTCTTAAACATTGGGAAGTGTTGCATATTTGTTTCATTGATTGGAAGGTGTACTGTCATTATTTACATAAAAGGGTAAAATATCTGAATACATGATTAAAAAGCAATTCTGCTGTGGCAAAGGCTGAAGGCAGACCTTGGATAGGTATGAGGTGCAGAGACTTGGAGAATCTATCTGTGATTAATAGAATGGTTGTTTGACCTTGGGAATCTGGGAGATCAGTGACATTCAATGGCCAGATGAGACCAGGGGTGTTGAGATGTGGGTAGTGGTAAGAGCTTGCCAGCAGGGAGTGTTCTGGGTACCTTGGTTTGGGCACAAATACTACATGAGGTGATGGCCTCTTGTACAACCTTCATCCTGTTTGGCCACCAGTACTTTTGTGTCAGTAAGTGATGTGTACGTTCTGTGGATTCCTGTAGCTACTGAAGTGTGTGTCCAAGTTATGAGTCTGTTCCTAAATTGGGTCAGTATGAAGAACTTGTTCGGAGAGGGCATGATTGAGGTATCTGGTGTCTGGGGGTTTTGCTGATGGATTGATCCAGTTACCATTCAATTCTTCCCACTACACATTCAGGAGGGAGGATGGTTTCCTCAAGATCATCTTTGCATCAGCTTTGACATTTTTGGAGCCTGGGCGATATGATAGTGTGAACTGAAACCGATTGAAGAATAGCGATCAGCATGCTTGTCGGGGGTTGAGGCACTTGGTGGAATGGAGATACTCTAGGTTCTTGTGAACTGTCAGGATGGTGAATGGATACTGGGCCCCCTCTAGCCAATGGTGCCACTCCTCTAGTGCTAATTTTATGGCCAATATTTCGCGATCTCCAATACTATAGTTCCTTTCTACTTGAGATTTCTTGGAGTAGAATGCCACCAGGTGCATCTTGGGTCTTTCTCCAAGTCTCTGGGAGAGGATGGCACCCACTCCTGTTTCGGAGGCATCCACCTCTACTAAGAATGGTTTGGTTGGATCTGGGTGCTTTAAGATGTGAGCTGTGGTAAAAGCGTTCTTGAGCTGGGTGAGGGCCTGGTCTACAACTGAGTTCCATGCCAGTCTCTTGGACATCAAGGGGTGCAATATGGAGCTGAAGCCTCGGATGAAGCGCCCGTAGAAATTTGCAAAATCAAGAAATTGCTGTAAGTCCTTGACCATATAGGGTGTAGGCCAACTGACCACGGCATCCAATTGATTCATGGCTCCTCCACCCGGGCTCATGATGAAGCTGAGAAAGGCTATGGTTCTCTGATGAAACTCGCACTTTTCCCCTTTAACGTAGAGTTGATGTTACAGGAGGCACTGGAGGACTTGGCAAACATGGCTGACATGACTTCCCAGATGAATTTACCCAGCATATCTCTGAGGACATCATTAATAAGGCATAGGAAGACTGAAGGGGTGTGAGAGAGCCCATACAGCATTACCAGGTACTCATAGTGACCAGCGGAAGCGCTGAAGGTGGTCTTCCACTCCTCCCCCTCTTTGATGCTTACTAGGTTGTATGCACTACGTAGATCGAGCTTGGTGAATACTTTGGCTGATCGTAGCTGTTCTATGGCGGCAGGGACTAAAAGCAGGGGGTAGCAGTACCTTACTGTGCATTGATTCAAGCCCTGGTAATCGATGCAAGGTCTGAGTCCACCTCCTTTCTTCTCCATGAAGAAGAAGCCCACAGAAACTGGAGAAGGAGAGGGTCTTATGTATCCTTGCTGGCAGTGCTTCTTGTATGTACTTTTCCATGGCCTGTTGTTCTGTGAGGGTAAATGCAACTGTGAGGAGGCATGGATCCTGAGAGCAGCTCAATGGCATAATCGTAGGGTCTGTTGGGAGGTAACCCACTGGCTTTTGTCTTGCTGAAAACTGTGCTTAGATCCTTGTATTCAGGAGGAATGATGAATTAGGCTTGATTTTCTGGAGTTTCAGTGGAGATGGTGGCGATGAGGAGCTCTGGTTGAAGAATGCAGTCAGATTTGCAATGGGATGCCCAGAATGATAGGGTGTCCAGGTGATATTGTGAAGAGAAGTGTGATGTACTCCTGGTTAAGAACACTGACTTGAAGGAGAATGGGCTGAGTGCTGCGAGTTATGATGCCCTCTCTAATGGGTCCTTCATCAATGGCTTGGATCTTTTAGTGTTGTGGTAGCAGTTGCGTGGGGGTGTTGAGCTGTTTCACAATGTTCTGATCCATGAAGTTTCCAGCTGATCCAGAATCTACACAGCAAAATCACCAGTGTTGATTTAACACCCACAGTGTTGAATTCACACCCTACAGTGTTTATATGAGTCCATTGGACTCAAATAAACACTCTGGTTGTTAATTCAACACTAGGGATTTTACTGTGTATCATGGCTGTGAGAACTGAGGACAGGCCTGAATACTGTAACACCACTGGTAGTGTGAATGCTGAGCTAGGAGGAGACTGAAATGGACTCACCAGAGAAGAGCGGGGATGGAGGTTCCCGCTCAAGGTTGGGTGGTTCTCGGCATGTAAAGAGCACTGCTGGATGAGATGAATCAGGCTGTCCACAATAGAAGCAGCACTTCTCTCTGCAATGTCTCTCCCTCTTAGTTTCATTGAGCCTAGTCTGCCCCAGCTGCATGGGCTCCCCAGGAGAGGTGACGTTGTGGTAGTTTTCTCACAGCAAACTTTGTGGATGTTTCATGAGGAGTTGATCTAGTTGGATGGTGAGATCGAGGAGACAGTCGAGCGAGTGCTGTTCATTGTGGTGGGAATGGTGGCACGCTGTTGGAAATGGCTTGGGAGAGTACGTTTCCTTGGCATCAAGAGCCACCAGGAGTTGCTGCTGTTCTCCCATAATCTGGCCCATAATCTGGCTATGAGCCATGATCGCCTGCTGCCAGCTGGGCGATCAACAAACAGAATATTAAAGGCAGGACGATCTCAGAAAACACTAGGCAAAATGAGGTCAATAACATAAACGTGAGCAGAGAGATAAACAGGCTTGGTATGGTCACAAACACAAGGAATTGAGCATATACTTTGCAATGTGTGAGTGAACTGAAAGTCCTTTTAAACTGTGGCTCAGAATTGGATGCAGGTGTGAGTGATTAAAATGAAGGTGAGAGTGACTGATTTATACAACAGCCAACAGCATTCAAAGTACGACAATCCAACTAACTTCTAACATAGCAGTCCTAGTCCAACTCATTTCTAACACTAACAGTCCTACTATAGCTAGACTCAAACACTACAAGTTCTATTCAGTTAATTAACAGTCTTAGTCTAACCTAATTTCTAACACAAACAACACTTTTCTTGCTATTTCTTAATGCTTATGATGAATTCAAAACCACTTATCTCACATACAGTAATATTCACATCACCATGTAAATGGTCTGCACTTATATAGCACTTTTATCCAAAGTGCTTTACACTGTTTCTCATTCACCCATTCACATACTCACACACACTCACACACCAATGGTAGCAGAGCTGCCATGCAAGGTACCAGTTTGCCACTGGAAGCAACTCGGGGTTCCGTGTCTTGTCCAAGGACACTTCGGCATGCGGAGTCATGTGGGCCGAGAATCGAACCACCAACCCTACGATTAGTGGGACAACCCGCTCTACCAACTGAGCCACAGCCGCCCTTCCACGTGCAGCTATTTAGCTCCCTCTGTCACAAGTTTGTCTCCACACACACACACACACACACACACACACACACACACATGCTAAATGACCTGTTTCTCCTCAGGATGCTAATTTATTCATTACATACAGCTCAATTCTCTCTATGTGAGCAACTTTTATACAGCGACTCATTGCTACATTAATCATATTAAAAGGCGCTTACACAAACACAGATATATAAACAACGATGTGAGCAAACGTATGTTAGAAACATTTTCATTTAATCTTCAGAACACACACACACACATGCACACACTTAAAATTAATCATGGGATGACATGTTAAGATGAAAAGGCCATATCGTTAATCAGAGACCAGGAGAGTGAAGGAGAGGAGTGTGTGTGAGAGAGAGACCATACATTCACTGAAAGAGAGTGAGAGAGTGAGTGAGAGAGAGAGAGAGAGAGAGAGTGTGTGTGTGTGTGTGTGTGTGTGTGTGTGTGTGTGCGTGTGTGCGTGTGTGCGCGTGTGTGCGTGTGTGCGTGTGTGCGTGTGTGCGTGTGTGTCAGACAGCAGGAATGGCCTGAATGAATGATAGAGAAGGAAAGAGAGGTGAGAGTGTGTGAGATAGAGGGAAGCTGAGAGTCATTACATGTCTCTGGAGAAGTGTGCGTGTGTGTGGGCAGGAAAAATATAGAGAATAGAAAGGGCATAAAGACAAAAAAGGGAAGGAAAACAAGTATTTGTTTCTAAAAAAAAATTGTTAAATATGTATGTGATATTTTTGTTAAATAATTAAAAATATACTTTAAATAATTTTTTTAGGCCCATTAAATTTCAGAAAAAATTAAATTTCAGTAAATTTCAGTAAAAACTTACATTTTTAATCTATATGCTTAGTCATGTACATTCACAACTCTCTGACTGTTGTAGCTTAGCTATGTTTACTGTGTCATTATTAGTGCAAGGTTTGCATTGTGTTCAACATTGATGGGTTAAATAAACAAATGATAATTCAGAATGATAATCAAATTAAGTGTAATGTTAATACACTTAACTTAATGTTAATACACATGGCAATAAAATGTGTGAATGTTTTAGTGTTCACCCCAGGATGCAAAATATTCAATTTCATGTTTAACCTCGATGGCTGAAATGTATGTATGTTAGTGCATAATGTGAAATGTTAATGTAATTAACATATTTTATTAACATAGGTTAATGTAATGTATATCAGAATTTTAGCTTTCATTTCCGCATATTTATATCTAGATGTGTTAACTTAGAACATGGCACCTTTTTTTGAACCCACCCATTTTTTTTTTTTACAAGCGATCAAAAATATTAGACCATGTAACTGACTGGTTGGTTTGAGCACTAGGTTTTGCCTATGAAGGCAGCATTTGTTGGTAAATAGGATAAACCAACATAGAGACCAGAGAGCTGTCTATGGGAGACAAGCAAGCCATTTTGAAGATAAGAAAAGAGGGAAAAATCAGAGCCATTGCACAAGGGCATACACTGGGCCTAGCCAATACATTTCTCAATGTGGACTGTCCGGGAAAACAAGAAACCACTGGTGTACTAACAACCAGACATGGAACAGGTTGGCTAAGAAAACCAACATAATTTGATGACAGAAACATTGTGGGAGTTGTGAAGAAAAACCCGAAAACATCAGTTAGTGACATTACCATCAACCTTCACAGAGCAGGGGTGAAGGTATCATAATCCACCATTTGAAGAAGACTTCAAATGCAGAAATAGGCCATACCTCAAGATGCAAACCATTCATGAGCAGTAAGAATCAGAAAGCCAGATTTTAATTCTCAAAGAAATACCTGGATGAGCCACAAACGTTCTCGAACCAAGACTAAGCTCTACCAGAATGATTGAAAGACCAAAGTGTGGAGAAAGAATGGATCTGCTCATAATCCAAAACATAGAAGCTCATCAGTCAAGCATGGTGGGGGTAGTGCCATGACTTGGGTTTGCATGGCTGCATCTGGAATGGGCTTAGTAATCTTTCTTGATAATGTAACTCATGATGGTAGCAGAATTAATTCAGAAGTGTACAGAAACAATCTGTCTTCCAATTTAAAGAGAAATGCATACAATCTAATTTGGAGGAACTTCATCATGCAGCACAACAATGCACTGCCAACACAACAAACACTGCCATGTTTTAAATGGTTTAACAGATATAGATCTAAATATAAGGAAATAAAAGCAACAATTCTGAACGATCATCTCATATTCATATTTTTATCTCATACCCAAATGTCTTCAATGTGCAATAGAATTGGCCTTGCTGTTCCAATACTTTTAAAGGGCACTGTAGGCTGTGGCATTCAAGTGATATTGATTGGTATTAATGAGCCCAAAATGTGCCAAAAAAAAAAAAAACAACAACAAAAAAAACCATTCCCCACACCATTGCACCACCTCCACCAGCCTGGAATTTTGACAAAAAGTAGGTTGGGTCCATGGATTCATGCTGTTGGTGCCAAATTCTTACCCTACCATCTGTGTGTCTCAGAAAAAAACAAGATTCAACAGACCAGGCTATGTTTTTCCAGTCTTCACCTGTCCAGCCTGTGCCTACTGCAGCCTCAGCTTTCTGTTCTTTGGCTGATAGAAGTGGCACCCAACATGGTCCTCTGCTGTTGTAGCCCATCCACCTCAAGCTCACCACAACTGTACAGAGTGGTTATCTGAGTTATTGTAGCCTTGCTGTCAGTTCAAACCAGTCTAGCTATTCTGGCCAGCCTGGTGACCTTTCTCATTAACAAAGCATTTCTGTCCTCATAACTTCCACTCACTGGATTTTTTTCTTCCTTTATTGCAACTCTAGAGACTGTTATGTGTGAATATCCCAGGAGATCAGCAGTTATATAAATATTCAAAGCAGCCCATCTGGCACCAACAATCATGCCATGGTCCAAATCACTGAGATCACATTTTTCCAAATTCTGATTGTTGATGTTAACATTAAACAAAGCTGGCCTATATCTGCATGATTTTGTGCAGTGCATTGCTGCCACATGGCTGATTAGGTAAAAGAGTGAATGAGTAGGTGTACAGGTGTTCGTAATAAAGTGTTCAGTGAATGTACATTATAATTATTTAGTAATATAAACATATTATGTGGGGGATGGGATCAGTCATAATATGCTAGGGGTCCATGGCTGAAAAAAGGTTGAGAGCCACTGATCTAAACTATCATTCAGCTTGAATTGATTTATACAAACTCAGATCAGCACTTACATGTAGCAGCTAATTCAGCCAATTATCAGAACAGTGAGCTCAGGTGTATAGAATTATCCAGGCCTAACTTTCTTAGAAAACTTGACCAACTTGAAGAATTTTCTTCTGAGTAAAGAATTGAGAATAAAATATGAAGTGATATGTCGTGGGTGGGTGTTGTGTGTTTGTTCTGGAGCTTCAGTTGGCTGCAGTTTGATTTTTTTTTTCAATACTTTCGAGGTCGTAACATATATAATGTTGGAAGATTTTCAGCATCAGGCTGCTGGAGCCAAGTAACGTTTCATAAAGTTTTATCATAACAGTGTCACAAGCAGGTCAGCACAAACTAAATGGGATTAAAACAAAAAATTAAAAAGAAAATGAAATCAGATAACTTTCTAGCATTTTTAGTAAAATTATGGTCTGTCCGTTTACAGAATCACTGGGGGAAGGCACTGTAGTCTGATTGGTTAAAATGGTTTTGGGTGCAGGAATTGTGGTCTGATTGGTTGCACTGTCATTGGAGAAGGAACTGTGGAACAGTTACAAAGTCATTGCATGGTGGGAACTGTGGTCTGATTGGTAAAATGGTTTTGGACAGGTACTGTGGTCTGATTTTGTTAAAGTGGTTTTGGGGTAGGAACTGTGGTCTAATTGGTTGCAGTATCATTTTGGGTGGGAACTTTGGTCTGATTGGTTACAGTGTTATTGGGGTGGGAACTGTGAGCTGATTGGTTACAGTGGCTTTGTTGAAAACCTGCAGTGAGAAACTAAATATTAGCTGTTTACGCTCTGTGTATGTGTGTTCATATTTTGATGTTTTGACTTCATGTACTATTTAGGTACATGACAGTATGGATCTGTTCATGGCCAGCTCTGGAAATTCTTCATGCTGAAGTGAGAAAATAGTGCACTTTTTTCCAAGTCACTTAATCTCTGAATACAGCACCCTTGAGTTACACACGTGTTTGGACTCTGCTGAAGGAGAAGCATATAGAGATGACTTTCCCAGCACAGGAGTTCAGCTTTGACCTTGGGATGTGTTACAACTCGCTATCTTTGGGATGGGAAGTTTTTTTTGTGTGCTGTGCCATATTTTCTGTGCAGGTCCAAACTCCCTCCCAGAGTTTCCAGCCTGCCCTAGCCTGCCTTGCTCCTGCCTCCCAGGATGACATCACTGATTGACGACCATATTTAAAGAGGAAGAGGTATGAGAATGGTGGGGCATGTTGGAGGTGGTTATGTGTGATTTGTTAGGAGAGTGTTTGGTTTGTGTTGCTTGCTCTTGTGGCTATCAAGTTATGTATTCTGACTGCTGTTCTGGTTTTTGACTTTGAGTTTTGTTGTCCCTGTATCTGTTTATGTGCATTCTATTCACCATTGTATATATGTTCACTTGGTTCACCGGCAGTAGGGGTGTGGCTGCCACTTCTTTTGGGAGAGGGTCCTTTTGTCTCTGTTTTTGGCTTAATTAGGGAAGTATCTTTGGTATTTTCTTTGTTATTTTCCTTTTAGGTAAGTTAGCTACCTAACGAAAGAATCCTTTTGTTTATTATTTTGGCCTTGGCCCACCCTGAAGGTATGCCTGGTCTTTGGTTCTTTGTATAGTTGTATGTATATAATTGTGTTATATACCACAACTTTTTAACACAAACCTGGTTGTGTTCTTCCTGGCTTCCCTTATTTAAAGGTCAAATTCTACTGAATCCTGAGCTGGTTACTCTGTGCGGCCTAACCTAGACTGGGCCATAACAGATGTTTGACACTAAAATAGAAATTATTTTTACTTCCTGAAACAGCAGTGATATTTCACTTTAGTTCCTCAGATGGCCTGATATCAGTTAGATGAATGTAATTTACATACATTTCAGTGACTTTATTGACTTTTCAGGACCAGTATGAAGAATATAATGTACATTAAGAACTATAAACACTTTATTCTCATTAATAGAGAAACCATGGAAAAGTTTCAGTGATATTTAGGCCTTAATGTTTTTATTTGCTAATTCAACATTTATTTTAAGCTAAATGGTTGATGGAAAACCATCCTTATGCCTCTCTGTGGATTCTGATGGAGAGGAATCTGGAAATAATCATCTGCTATTGGATGTGTCATGTAACTCACCTAATGGAGATTAGGACGGATGCAAGTGCAGTTAAAGAGTTTTATTAAAGGAGATAAAGGCAGACAAATCCAAATCAGTAATCCAAAGCATGGTCCAAAAAGATGCAAAAGGTCAGGTGATCGGCAAAGAAACGAGGTCAGAGACCATGAAACGAGAACAAAGAACAACCGCTTGGTAAGTGCGTTAAACTCAATACTACAAAGTCATAGCGTTTGAACAGTCTCTTATATACTGTGGTTTGAGCGCGTGTGTGAGATTGGAAACAGGTGTGTGTGATTAGAGTTCCGGTGAAGGTGAACGTCTGTGTGGGGGAAGTGTAGTCCATGGCGGCCATGTTTGTAGGCTGCAGTACACGATGGGGAAATATAGTCACTGGTTTGCTGTGACATGACAGAATGTCGTTAATCTGGGCTTTGTTTGATTTTGATTTTGATTTGATTTTGAGTTTGAAGTTTTAACAGAAATGGTAAATAAGTAAATACTTATTACTAAATTACTAACTTAAATACTAACTCTAATGACACTAAATTAAAGGAACAATGCTCATTAAAATGGAAAATCGGTGTCTATAAGCTTCATTGCTTTAAATCTCTGACACCAAACATACTTCGACTGACCAAAACAATTTAAAAATTATGGAAAATTTAAATTTTTCACCTATCTTTAAGAATCAGATAATTACATGTAACATAATATGCAAAGCAAAAGTGATGATTCAGTTTTTTATTTATAAAATGGTCAATAAACATTCAATATTCAATATTTAATGATACTTTATAAAGTGTTCTTTAAAATACAATGCTAATATGTAAATTCCACAATTTTTCCATAATTTAATTAAAAAAGTGGTACTTTCATATATTCTAGATACATTACATATTACATATAAAGTGAAATATTTCAAGCCTTTTTTTTTTTTTATATTGATGATTACGGTTTACGGCTCATCAAAATATTAGAATAAAGAATTTATAGCACAGAAATGTCAACCTGAGAAGAGCTCTAATAACCTAATTAACTCAAAACACCTGCAAGGGTTTCCTGAGCCTTTAATCTCTCAGTCTGGTTCAGTACACACAACCACAATAAATTTTCAGATGAAAGTAAATTTTGCATTTCATTT
>JANDJT010000154.1:4565665-4596711 GCA_024331685.1 Stegophilus panzeri | reverse complement strand
GGGCGTGGAGTGAAAATACTAATGTGCCTAAGACTTTTGCACAGTACTGTATATAATAAAAATGCTTTCATCTAGGTTCTGTTAACAGCAAGACACTGGAGTTAACAATGGAGTAATGACTTAAGATATATTTTCCTGACACAGTCCAGCCCCCATTCTTTTTAATTGCATGGAAAAATATTTTACAAGCTCTCATTTTGTATTCCACAGAGGAAAGAAAGTCATACAGGTTTAGAAGGATTTCATTTTAAGCTGGTCCTGTAAAACATGCCTATGTGGTTTATTCTCATATATTGTGTATATGATCTATACAGTCTTTGTCCCTCCTTTATTCCTTATTGTATAATCTTTTAAATTATATATTTTTTTCTAAACAAACAAAAGTCTTAAAAAGAATCTTATAAAAATATGCAATTCTGTGTATTTTGAATTGACAGTGCAGGTATATTAGGACTGATTATTTATGATCTAAAGGGGAAAAAAAGGTTCTTTCTCATTTCCATGATTTGTGAAACAGGTGACTTTTTTTGAACCGTCACATGTCTAGTCCCACCATCATTACTGTTCCTCACTTGTTGGTATCCATTATAACAGAAGTATTGGATATTTCAATTCTTCTGGAGGGTTTTTCTGCAGATACATTTTTGTGTCTTGCCAATAAATTCTTTTCCTTAAGGAAGACATATGCTATACCTGTCATATCACAGCAAACCAGTAACTACATTTCCCATCATGCACTACAGCCTACAAACATAGCTGCCATGCACTGCAATTCCCAGAACACTCATTCATTCTAATCATGCACACTTGCATCCAATCTCACATGCACTCACAACCACTGTATAAAGAGACTGCTTGAACACAATTGTTTTGTGAAATATTGAGTGTTCTCACCATATCAAGCATTTTTACCCATTTCCTCATTTGGTTTTATGTTCATAGATCTTGCTTCTTGTTTGATTTTTGTCTTGCCTAGTTCATGCCTGTTTGTTGATCATATGAACAATTGCCTGTTTCTTCACTATGCTATTGGCTCATGATTTGGATTTCTCTGCCTGCCTATCTTTATTAAAAGCTCTTACCTGCACTTGCATCCATCCGAATCATGATTACATTTAATATGTGACAGAATACTTTGCCTACTACATGGAGGCAGCAGGAGAGTCATGTAGTGTCATGACAGAGTACATGGAGGGGTCTGGCCATCCTGGCCAACCATGTCAGTCCAGTTTCCCCAGCGGACTGACATAGACCTCCCGTATCCAAAGTATGGATTGTGTTACTACCCGAGTCAGATACAATGTCTCAATTGTAATAAACTTGGGACACCCGGATAAAGTTTCTGCTCTCTGGTATGTTTCAAGGGCAGCTGGCGTGCCCGCCAACAGCTCCACAAGAATTCAAGAGCAGAGCTCCAACCTGAGACCCACTAGGTGGTCTCATCTGCTGAGCTCCAGCCAAAGGTCAACGTGGTGACCTCCTCCCCAGAGCTCCAACCTGAGACCCAAGAGGTGGTTTCACCTGCAGAGCTCTAGCTGGAGGTCAACGTGGCAACCTCATCTCCAGAGCTCCAACCTGAGACTCATGAGGCAGTCTCATCCCCAGAGCTTCAGCGTGAGACACACGAGGCGGTCTCATCCCCAGAGCTACAGCATAAAGTGAAGTTCCTGCTAGAGGTCAACGAGCTGACCTCCCAAGCCATGTTCCTGTTTGAGGTTGAAGAGACGACCTCTCAAGCCACGTTCCTGTCCGAGGTTGAAGAGGCGACCTTTCAAGCCAAGTTTCTGTCCGAGGTCGAAGAGATGGCCTCCCAAGCCATGTTCCTGTCCCTGGTTAACGAGACGGCCTCCCAAACCATGTTCCTGTCTGAGGTCGAAGAGACGACCACTCAAGCCAAGTTCCTGTCCGTGGTCAAAGAGACGACCTCTCAAACCAAGTTCTTGCCTGAGGTCGAAGAGACGATCTCTTAAGCCAAGTTCCTGTCCGAGGTCAGAGAAGCGACCTCTCAAGCCACAAGCCTACGAGGTGGTCTCACCTGCTGAGCTCCAACCCAAGACCCACGAGGCGGTCTCATCCCCAGAGTTTCAGCCTGAGACTCACAAGGTTGTTTCATCTCCAGAGCTCCAGCATGAATTCAAGTTCCTGTCCGAGGTCGAAGAGGCAACCTCTCAAGCCCAATTCATGTCAGAGGTTGAAGAGACGACCTCTCAAACCAAGTTCCTGTCCGAGGTCGAAGAGGTGACCTTTCAAGCCAAGTTCATGTTAGAGGACAAAGAAGTGGCCTTTCAAACCAAGTTCCTGTCAGAGGTCGAAAAGAGGGCCTCTCAAGCCAAGTTTCTGTCTGAGGTCGAAAAGTGTGACCTCAGATGCCAAGTTCCAATTAAAGGTCAGCAAGGTGACCTCCCAAGCCAAGTTCCAGTCTGAGATCGATGATATGACCTTCCACGCCAAGTTCCAGTCCAAGGTGAAGAGAGGGCCTCTCAAGCCAAGTTTCTGTCCAAGGTCAAAGAGACGGCCTGCCAAGTCAAGTTTCTGTCCAAGGTCAAAGAGATGACCTCTCAAGCCAAGTTCCTGTCCTAGATCGAAGAGGTGACCTTTCAAGCCAAGTTTCTGTCCAGGGTCGAAGAGAGGGCCTCTCAAACCAAGTTTCTGTCCGAGGTCAAAGAGACGGCCTCCCAAGTCAAGTTTCTGTCCGAGGTCGAAGAGATGACCTCTCAAGTCAAGTTCCTGTCCAAGGTCAAAGAGACGACCTCTCAAGCCAAGTTCCTGTCCGAGGTTGACAAGACGGCCTCCCAAGCTATGTTCTTGTCCCTGGTCGACGAGATGTCCTCCCAAGCCATGTTCCTGTCAGAGGTTCAAGAGATGACCTCTCAAGCCAAGTTCCTGTCCAAGGTTGAAGAGGCGACCTCTAAAGCCAATTTCCTGTCTGAGGTCGAAAAGAGGGCCTCTCAAGCCAAGTTCCAGTCTGAGATCGACGTTGTGACTTTCCACGCCACATTCCAGTCTGAAACCGACATCAAGACCAACCAGGTTCTGCTCACGCCTGAAGCCGACATCACGAAAAACCAGGTTCTGCTCATGCCTGAAGCCGATGTCACAACCAAACAAATTATGCTCACACCAGAGTCTGCTGACACGACCAACCAGGTTCTGCTCATGCCTGAAGCTGACCTTACGACCAACCAAGTTATGGTCATGCCAGAGTCTGTTGACACAACCAACCAAGTGCTCCTCATGCCTGAAACCGACATCACGACCAACCAGGTTCTGCTCATGCCAGAAACCAACATCACAACCAACCAGGTTCTGCTCACGTCTGAAGCCGACATCACGACCAACCAGGTTCTGCTCACGTCTGAAGCTGACCTCATGACCAACCAGGTTCTGCTCATGCCTGAAGCCGAACGTCACAACCAGCCAAGATCTGATCACGCCCGAGTCTGCTGACACGGACAACCAAGTTCTGCTCATGCACGAGTCTGATGACATGGACAACCAGGTTCTGCTCACGCCGGAAGCCGACGTCACAACCAACCAAGTTATGCTCATGCCAGTGTCGGTTGACACGACCAACCAAGTTCTCCTCATGCCTGAAGCCGACATCACAACCAACCAGGTTCTGCTCACACCTGAAGCCGATATCACAACCAACCAGGTTCTGCTCACGCCTGAAGCCGATATCACAACCAACCAGGTTCTGCTCACACCTGAAGCAGACGTCACAACCAACCAAGATCTGATCACACCAAAGTCTGCTGACACGGACAACCAAGTTCTGCTCACGCCCGAGTCTGATGACATGGACAACCAGGTTTTGCTCACACTCGAGTCTGATGACACAGACAACCAAGTTCTGCTCATGCCTGAGTCTGCTGACAGGGATAACCAAGCTCTGCTCACACCCAAGTCTGCTGACACAACCAACCAAGTTCTGCTCACGCCTGAGTCTGTTGACACAGCCAAACAAGTTCAGCCTGCAGAGTCGATAGAGGATGATGCTTGGCCTTCCTGTTCCACTGAGGATGTCGCTCTGTCTTCCTGCTCCACTGAGAACGTTGCTCCACACTCAAGAAAGGCAGATGAGATGGCTCACCAAGTCAAAAAGCTGATGACACAACTTCCAAAGCCAGGGTCTTGCCTAATGACCCCGGCGAACCAGCCCCAGCCTCATGTCTGCTCCTCAGCTCCTCGAGGAACCTGCTACTTGTCGGACAATGCCTGCATTGTAACCTGAGGAGCTGTGAAAACAATTTGCCTAGAGGACCAGGACCGGGAGTGTATTTTGGCGCTTCGGGAGAAGCGCCCTTGAGGGGGATTCTGTCATATCACAGCGAACCAGTGACTACATTTCCCATCATGCACTGCGGCCTACAAACATGGCCACCATGGACTGCAATTCCCAGAACACTCATTCATTCTAATCACGCACACTTGCATCCAATCTCACATGCACTCACAACCACTGTATAAAGAGACTGCTTGAACACAATTGTTTAGCGAAGTATTGAGTGTTCTCACCATACCAAACGTTTGTACCCATTTCCTTGTTTTGTTTTATGTTCATAGATCCTGCTTCTTGTTCCTCATTTTCGATTTTTGCCTTGACTAGTTCATGCCTGTTTGTTGATCGCCTGACCAATTGCCTGTTTCTTGACTATGCTATTGTCTCATTATTTGGATTTGTCTGCCTGCCTCTCTTTATTAAAAGCTCTTGTCTGCAGTTGTATCCATCCTAACCTTTATTACGATTAATACGTGACATTACCACGCAAAGTTTTAGCTGACTTTGGTCCCAGTTTCCTTCCTTCAATTTTATCTCTCAAATTCTGTAACAGAGATTCTTTATCAGAGCAGGCCGCTGTTTGTTGACAGAAGGAGAGGACAGCCAGTCGGTCACCATATGAATTAATATACTTTGCCATTTGCTCATCAGTCATGACAGAGAGCATAGACTTATCAATCTGAAAGTGCAGAGAAGATCTAATTTCATAGATTGGTTCTTGAAAGAACATAAATGCACCCATAAATTCATAATATGTTAATACAGTCCAGATTTATTAATGTGTTGTTGTTGTTGTTGTTGTTGTTTTACAGTTAAAGCCACATCTCATTATCTACATGCCAAATTCCTGGTTCTAAAATGGGGCTCAGTATTAACATTCAAGGCATAGTTAATCTAACTAGCTAGCAATACATTGGTACCCACCCCTGCAGAATCTACAACATGTTTACCATTTAAAAAATTAAGAGAGATCATAAAAATTGCAAAAACTCATTACATTTTATTTAGTACTGCCCTGATAAAGCTATTTCACACGACATATAGTTACTCTATTGCACATACATAATAACAGTACCTAATAATTAATATGAACAAAATGAAACCTGAATTATAACAATGAATGGGTTCATACGTTTACATCATCTTAGTTACTTTGATATGCTGCTTGTTTGATGATGATCAATGACTGTTTGTATGCTCTGTGATAGTTGGACGTGTCACACCCCTACTTGTACTTGTCCGCTGGCTACCTGTAGCTGCTTGCAACAAATTTGAAGCTTTTATGCTAACCTTTAGGACTGTCATTAAAAGAGCACCCTCCTACCCTCATGAACGCACAAAAAATACAGTCACTGATCATGCAGGAAGTCAAACATCATAACAATCAGAGGAATGCACATTTTTTAACAGGATTATTTGTCTTGTTTAAGTTATTGTGGAATAGATGTACATATGTTCTGTTACATAAAACAGCTTAATCAGGACAGCCCTATATAAAAACATTGCTATTTTAAGAATCCCTCTTATTTTTGCAAGGGGGTGCAAACTTATACACTCAACTGTAGGTCCTATATGACACCATTACTACCAGTTAAGGTACTGCACATCAATTCTGATTCAACGACAAAGGTGAGTTGAATTAGTCTGTGGTGATATTCTGACAGCCTCTTGGCTAGCAATAATAATTCAAACATAGCATATGTGTATACATATGTGGCTATGGTTTTTAAGTATAATATTTAATGTTTACATATTTGGCAATACATGTCAACACCTTTAGTTGCATCATTAAAAGTAGCTATCATTTACATATTAGCTAAACAGAGGCCCACTGACCTTCAATGAAACATTAGCCACCTTGTCCCTTTTCATGTGGATGATGCCCTCTTCTGGAACATCTCGTGACCTTAGAAACTGCTGAAGATCGTCCTCTATCGTCCTCCAACAATTAATTGTTGCAGCTTTGTGCTGAGTGTAATCATGGAAGTTTGGCTTATTCTTCTATAAAAGTAATAACATCTGTAAACTGCGTACATCCAAGATCACTCAAATGATGCTGTGAAGATACAAGTGTGAACCACCATGCAGAAGTCTCTCGCAAGAACACAGGTTTCGTGAGAGAACACAACAGGTATCTTTGCGAGAGAATGAAAAAGTTTTATGAGAGAATGCAAATATCTTTGCGAGAGAATGCAAAAGTTTTGCAAGGGAATGCAAATATCTTTGCGAGAGAATGGCAAAGTTTTTTGAGGGAACGCAAAGTTTCTCAGGGGAACGCAAAAGTTTTGAGAGAGAAAGCAAAAGTTTTGAAAAATATATTTTTCTCCCATCCCAAATTTTTTCCACCACCATGTCCCTTTAGAGGCTCCATACCTTTCTGCAAAGCGTGCTGCAGTTTCTGCATGTGAAACGCTGCTGGTGTGAAAGCATACACGTCACTCACACCTCAAATTGCACTCTGCTTCTGCGCCGTGTGCGGTGTGAACTGGGCGTAAGATTTAATGCACAGGTTCTCGAACTGTGGCTCGTGACCCTATGTGGGCTTCACCTGAGATGCGGATTGGGGATGATTTATGGAATATGTAATAATAATTAAAGAATTATTATTATTGTCATAATAATAATAATAATAATAATAATAATAATAATAATAATAATAATTACAATAATTACAATAATAATAAATGTATCTGCAAGCAGCAACACCAGGGTCAAGCCAATTATCGGCACCATGAGCAGCAAAAGAAGTTTTGAGACATGTTTTTGGTTAGAGTCTGATGAGAAGTTAGAAAAAGTAAATTTTCAATCATAAAAAAAAAATCCCAATTAATTAAAAAATATCTAAAAATAGCTACTCTGTCCAGAATGTGGCGCTGCTCCGAAACTGCTCAGGTAGTATCTGGGCATGATGGTTATCATGCAAGAAAGTGCTCAAAAGATAAGCCAAAATACGTTATTGCAATGGCTTTAGCCAAGGAAGACAGAGGAAAAAGAACTTGCAATTTGGACAGTTGGTGGCACTAGAGGGATTGAGTTAGAGACTCCAAATTTGCTGTACTAACACAACAGACTGTCCTCTACCTGTCTGCCAAATTTCATAACTTTCCCGCAAGCGATTCTATGGGCTGCCATAGACTCAAAAACGGTAGAAGAAGAAGAAAACTAACGAAAACAATATAATAATAATAATAATAATAATAATAATAATAATAATAATAATAAACAACTTTTTATTAGCCATCATTCAATCTGGAGCTCGTCTTAAACCCATTTTACACCAGTCCAATCTTCTATCATGTGTGCCAGTGTCCAATGTAAAGTCCACTTTGAATAAAATAAAATAAGTGTATTATTATTTTTGTCTTCTAATTGAAACTCTACAAAGTACAACATTCATGCTATATTATTGCAGTGCATGCCCATAATCACACAGCACACAGGTGATATTTTTGTCTGTGCCATCGATTCAAATCCAAACTTTGTGAAAGTTTTAACTGTCAGAGAGTGTAGAAATGAAAATCTCATTTGATTAACAAACTTTATGTGATCATATACAATGGTAATGCATGCTTAGATTATTAAGTTATTTATTAAACCGCTGCAAAAAACCCCCAGAAATGAATATTCCGTGTTTTTTTTAATGTAAAATCAGCTTTCCGCTCATGAAAATTTTGCATGATGCAATTTATAACTCCAAATAAACCAAAAATACCAACCATTTGCTAGGACTTATTTATGGAATGCAGAATTCCACTGAATTATTTTGGGAAAAAAAATTATAAACTTCCACTGGAGTTATGTATGTATTGCATTTCACGCAACATTTTCATCAGCGTAAAGCTGATTTTACATTTTTAAAAAACTGCATTCATTTCTAGTATTCATTTCTGTTTTGTTTTTTTTTGCACTTTTTTTTTTACATGCAATTTCAGCTTTTATGTCCAATCTAGATCACTATTTTGATTTGATGCACATACTGGCACTCCAGTATGTGCATCAAATCAAAATAGTGATCTAGGTTCTACATAAAAGCTGAAAATACATAGCTTTTAAATTGGACCAGCACCACAAAGCCCTGCAGAGAGTGGTACGCTTAGCTGAGCGCATCTCCAGCGCATCTCCGGGTTTGCATGACATCTACACCAGGCAATGCAGTACAAGAGCTTCTAAAATCTTCAGGGATTCTACCCACCCAGATAACTGTCTGTTTAGCTGGTTGCAATCAGGCAAGCACTTCTGTAGTCTGATAGCTAAAACTGAGAGGCTCAGGAGGAGCTTTTTTCCTCAGGCCATCAGACTTCTCAATACGGACATGCCCTCCATAAATATCCCTTAGGACTCCATAATGACTCCACAGTTCACTCTGCACTACACTGAAACTCCACACACTGCACACTGTACTTTGTATTGTATTGTTACTATATGTACATACTGCAGATTTCATTATTATTTCTATTCATTTCTAATTCTATTTTTAATTGAAAAAAAAATGCTGGGTTATTTTTGTTTGTTTTTTTTTGGGCTTTTTGCTCATGTAATTGAGTTATTTTCTCAGTCTTTGGTAGTTTTTGGGTAGTTTTATGTAACCCAACCATTGGATTAGCTGCTGAGTCATTTTCACTGACCGTGACCATTGAATCAATGCACCTATCCCCAACCCCAACACCTCACACAGCTCTTTGGGTCAAATCAACTCAGCACAGACAGTTTCAAATCGCCTCAGGTTTGTGAGGCGAGGAAACCAAATGAACACAGGTAAGTTAGCATTCATCAATATTTAGCATCAATACTGCTGAAAATGCCTGGCCAAGTTTGTGATATTTAGGCAGGGAGCTCTCGAAAATGTATTCACTGGAAAATAGTAACTCAGTAAGTGATAATTAACTTTACCTAGCGCGACAGCTTCAAAAGTGAATATCATGTACTGCTTCCTCAGTGTTAGCGTTATGCTACTAGTGTCATGTGTTTATGTTGGCTGTGAAATATGGACTGAGGTTATTATATAATTCTCTGGGTCTGCATCTTATCTGAGGCTCCGAGTTAGGGTTAGTTAGCTGGATAATGTCACCAGTAGAAATGAGTGATGCTAACATAGACAATCAACTGAGGTAATAACATTACATTAGCATACAACTCATGGTAAAATTAGACATTCCCATTACCTTTTTGAAAGTTAATGATAACCTCGCATAACAGTAATACAGAGAGTGGGTTAACGTTAATTACATTTAGCAAGTGCTTTGGACAAGGCAAGCTGTAGTAATATGCATTAGGAAGACATGTTTCTTCATGTATTCAGTGAATGTTAATAGGTGGTTAACAGGTACAGACAGTCAGTGGCTAATGGAACTTGTTAGCTCAGTAATGTTGAGGCCAAAAGCTCTTCACAGGGTTAATGTGACAAAATGAGAGGATGGTGATACAATAGGTTTTAATGCTTTCCACTATCTTTGTAATGTTGGTTGACTTAATTAGATTGTGCAAAAAAAAAGAAAAAAAAAAATGGTGGTGAGGTGCTAAAGGTAGGAAAATAAATATTCGCAAGTTAGTTAGATTTTCCTGGTGAGGCTGCAGCACCATTTTGTTCATTAATAAGGTGACATTTCCAAAATTACACAATCTGGGTTTCTGTAACAATATCTCAGTTAAAGCCCAAAGGCATTTGTCCGTATTTTGTAGCTAACAACTAACCAACACTCTCTTAGCTTTTTTTTACAGCTTTTCAAATGGAAAGGAGTGAGACTTTTGTCTTCTCAGATGGCAGGGAGATTTGTAAGAAGATGCATCAACTCCAATTCTTACATCTGTCAAATTTTTAATTATTTAATAAATGTCAGCAGAATATCATGCAATTGTTTGTTTATTTTATGATCATTTTAGTAGAATTTTAGCATATAAACAAATTGCATTTTATAGGATAATTATAGGGGGAAAGTATAAATAACACATCTGTGTTATATTTGTGTTATTTTGTAAACACATTTTTGTGTGGAAATGTTTAACACACAGCATGTGTTTAAATGTACTAACACACTGATTGTGTTAAAAGCAACACAAAATGTGTTGTCCTTAAATAGACATGCATGATTGAGTGAAGGTTCCTATCAATATATTTACCCATAAAACCATTACTGTACACTAGACAAAGCAAAAATGTGCAATAACAGTCCAGTTTACATGACACTAAATGCACTGCTATTTTCGTTAGCTTTGGCTTACTTGTTTGTAATGCCTACTGTATCATGAGTTGGTTACTCAGTTTTTTGGATGTTTTAAACTTCTCCTTTGATCAAAATCTGACAATTTTGTCTTAAATATATGATTTATTTGAGTCATACTTCGAAGACCATATATAAACACCACTTTAGCAGCTCTAGCAATACATTTCTGAACACCTTCTTGTGTATAAATAAAGGAGATACCATGTAGACGTATTTGTTTATAATGTCGTATATTTGACATTTTCAAAGGGTAAAAATAACCCTGAAAATATTAACCTATTTATGAAATAAAATTAACCCAGCATTTTTGTAAAAATGAAACTATCCTTTGGGTTGAAAAACAACCATTTGCTGGGTTAAAATTAATAACCCAACTTGATGGGTTAGTTTAGCCCAAAATGTGTTCTGTCCTATATTTACCCAGTTGTTGGGCTAAAAATACCCCAATTTGGGTTGTTTTTAACCCAGTGTTTTTTAGAGTGTAGTCTAAAGTGAAGTAGGCCAGGTTTTCATTTACCTGCAAGTTATGTACTGTATATAATTGTGTATGTGATAAATAAAATCTTGAATCATGAACTATGTCTCTTGACTATAAGATGCAGTGCGATGCACAAGCCCAGTCCTATCATTAGTTGTGAACTCTTTCCAAAAAAGGTTGAGTTTAGTCCTGGTTTAATATGTTCATATTTACTCAGCAAAAAACGAAACGTCCTCTCACATTCAACTGCATTTAATTCCAGCAAATTTCTTAACGTGTAAATGTTTCTTTTAACATAAAAACATTCAACAACTGAGACATAAACTGAACAATTTCACAGACATTTGATGAACAGAAATGGAATAATGAGTCCCTGAACAAAGGATTAATATCAAAATTAACAGTCAGTATCTGGTGTGGCCACCAGATGCTTTAAGTACTACAGTGCATCTCATCTTCATGGACTGCTCCAGATTTGTCAATTCTTGCTCCGAGTTGTTACCCCGCTCTACCACCAAGGCATTTGCAAGTTCTCGATCACGTCTGGGGGGACACCTGGTTACACGTGGTTTGCCACTGCAAGGATCTGTCCTTCCTGTCTCCCTGTAGCACTGCCTTAGTCATCTTACATTACAGATTTATTGCACTGGCCACATCTGCAGTACTTATGCCTCCCTGCAGTAGGTTTATGGCATGTTCACGCAGGTGAGCATGCACCCTAGGCACCTTTCTTCTGATGTTTTTCAGAGTCAGTAGAAAGGTCTCTTTAGTGTCCTAAGTTATTGTAACTGTGACCTTAATTGCCTATACATAAACTGTTAGTGTCTGAAGGACTGTTCCACAGGTGCATGTGCATTAATTGTTTATGGTTCATTGAACAAACATGAAAAACATTGTTTAAGCCCTTTCCAATAAAGATCTGTAAAGCTTATTTGGATTTTACAAAATTATCTTTAAAATACAGTCTCTAGAAAAATGGTTGTTTCTTTTACTGCTGAGTATATATCAGCGTTAACCGACGGTTATCGATGTGGAGGTGGGGGCGTGCTGCAGCACCAGTTTGCCCAGGGAGGCAGAGTCGGAGAAGGTAGGCGTTGAGGAGCGCACATCTGTGGAGAATTCGATTAAAGGAATGGTCTCTGTTGAGTGAGGAGGTGAGGAAAAAGGGAGCATCGAGAAGGAGAGAGAGAGAGAGGAGAGGAGAGGAGAGGAGAGGAGAGAAGAGCATGCAGCCGTGTGTGATTAAATTGCATTGCTGAAAAGCTAGGAAAGTAAATAAAATGAAAGCCTTTTTTGTGGGCTCAAACCTAGCTTCCCATCTCATCATTTCAACATGAAGGGATCTTTAAGAATTGTCTTAGATGGTGTTTAACAGCCATTATCTATGTTTAAAACCCATTGTGGGCATTTTACTGGACATTGTCCTTTGTATTAGCTTTTATTGGTAATTGTGGAGCTGATCAGGTCAGACAGAGTTTCATGGCAGAACTGGGCATCTATCAACACAATAAGGTATGATGAAGTACTGTATACCCCTCCCACCATACACAAACACACTGAGCATGTCTGTGATTGAGATGTAAATGAACACGCAACATCATAGTGCATGTGTAGAGATTAATAATCATGTTAATTTTTTAGAAGATGCAAAAAAATAAAAAAATAAACCCTGCAAAACAGAACAAACTCAATCACAACCCCTTCTCAGAAGAAAACAATTTGCAAACAAATAAGCTCATTAACATGCATCTAATAAAAACATGGATGTACATGACAAATGTCATTAGCAGCCAGAATGAGATAATTATTGTGATCATAATTTCTGAATAAAATGCTCAGACATTCCATCTGCTAGTCATTTATTTATAAATAACTATAAGCTTGTCAAGTTTTTAACATAACATGTAAATGTATTACATTTGATAAAATAAATGTATATTTTATACTGTACAATATTTATTTATTCATTTATAAATTTATTTATTTATTTATTAAACAACTATTAATCATTAAGCTTTAATTAGTAAACTAAACTATAATGGATAATTTTGTAAAATCTGTTTGCCTGGCACCTCCAGGGTTGGAGGTTCGATTCTTGCCTCCTCCCTGTGTGTGTGGAGTTTGTTCTCCCCATGCTTCGGGGGTTTCCTCTGGGTATTCTGGTTTCCTCCCCCAGTTCAAAGACATGTGTTGTAGCCTGAGTGGGATCTCTAATTTGTCCGTAATGTGTCAATGGGTGTGTGATTGTGCCCCGTGATGGGTTGGCACTACATCCATGGTGTCCCCTGCCTCATGCTCCAAGTCCCTTGGGATAGACTCCCTGTGACTCTATGTAGGATAAGTGGTACAGAAAATACATGGATGGGTAGTAAACTACATATTATTTACTTATAAATTGTTCATTTTAGAACCATAGAGTCACGGTTTCAGAATTCATTATTGTTTCGTTTTTTGTTTTGTTTTTTCATGAATTTCTGAAATGTTAAAGGAATTTATCCTGCCAGGTACTTGCAAATTAAAATAATAAAAACTGCAAAATGTGCAGATACATTAAACTCTTTCACTTCTCAGAACACTGCTATTTATTTAACTGAAGGCATGGTAAACCTTGTTACCTTTCAAATGGAACTCAATGGTGTGTAAGCTCCAATCTGTGGGAGGTGCCTTCGCACGTGACCGGTATACTAGTTTGCTGAACTAGTCCACTGTTCACTAAATGAGACTTGAGTGCAAAACTTTATGTGGTAATTGCAGTCCTAAGGCCATAGTAGCAACCGTAGTCCCAGCAACCACAGCAAGAATGTCCATGTGGAATTGAGGTCCAAAACCATTTCCCTGCTACTTCAAGCAGTACCATCTTAAGCAATCTCCAGGCTGTAGCCTCACATTAATGAGAGCTCCATCCAGAGGTAGGGCATCAGGATGGATCGGGCAGGTCCGGAGAGCAGAAAGGGTCAGGATCACTGGCATCTTCATAAAATCATGTGTGGGTTTTCTGTCTAGAAGGAGAGATGGGGAGATTGTTAGGTATGCTTACTATCTCATGATGGATAAGACTGTACTTTGCATAAAAGAAAGTCTATTCATGGTAAGCTTCAGTAAACAAATATGTTTTCAGCCTAGACTTAAACACATAGACTGTGTATGAGTCCCAAACACTAATTGGAAGGCTGTTCCATAACTGCAGAGCTTTGTAATAGAAAGCTCTTCCCCCTGTTTTAGCCTTCACTATTCGAGGTATCAACAAATAGCCTGCACCTTTTGATCTAATTGGGTACGGCAGATCATAAAAGACCAAAAGTTTGTTTAGGTACTGTGGTGCGAGACCATTCAGTGCTTTATAGGTCAGTAATAGTATTTTATAATCAATGTGAAATTTCACTCGGAGCCAATGCAGTGTAGATAAGATAGGGGTGATGTGGTCATACATTCTGGTTCTAGTAATGACACTTGCAGCTGCATTCTGGACTAACTGGAGCTTGTTTATGCACCTACTGGAATATCCAGACAGTAAGGCATTACAATAATCTAGCCTAGCCATGAACTAATATTTCTGCATCATGTAGTGACATTATAATTCTTATCTTAGCAATATTTCTGAAATGAAAGAAGGCTATCCTAGTAATATTATCTACAGGCGCGTCAAATGAAAGACTGGGGTCAATAATCACACCAAGGTCTTTTACTGTTGCACATGACAAAACAGCTATCTAGAGTAACTATGTAATCAGAATGTGTACTTCTAGCTACACGTAGTCCTAGTACAAGTCCTTCTGTCTTCTCAGAATTAAGTAAAAGGAAGTTAATAAGCATCCAATGTCTAATGTCCTTTACACATTCCTCAACTTTATTAAGCTGTTGTCTTTGCTGAAACATACAACTGTGTATCATCAGCATAACAGTGGAAGCTACTTCCATGTTTACGAATAAACGAATATCCGGTATTTTTGAAAACTTACATCTTCTTTTAAAAGTGACCCATATCCAATATATGAATTAAACTATACACTTCATGAAAAAACCCAAGGAAGACGTCACCAGAAGCTTAGGCTGAAAAGGGCAATTTGCAATGGGCACAGACAAAAATATTATAGGTTTTGCTTTCTGCACCATATTTAAAGCTACACAAAACAACAGCCTCTTTTGGCGGAGGAAAAAAGAAGAGAGCCCTTGCTGAGAGTTGTGTTTTCGTGGTTGGTGTCCACCTGAGTTGACATCATTCATCACCATCGCTTTTTTAATGACGTACGACTTGCACTGACAGGGGAATATCCGATCTGTCCACTTACATGGCAGATGCAAATTCATGTATCTGATTCATATCAGATTTATTTCCACATATGAATGAGGCCTGAAACGAATCTGAGAATATCAGAATCCATGTGCTTTTTTCCTGCTTACACGTTCATGATTCATATCTGTGCCGCATGGGAGGAAAAAATGTAAATTGGGTCACTTGAATCATGTAGTGTAAATGCGGCCTTTCAGTTTACAGGCAGTAGGCAATTAAGGTCACAGTTACAATAACTTAGGACACTAAAGAGACCTTTCCACTGAATCTGAAAAACACCAGAAGAAAGATGCCTAGGATGCCTACTCACCTATGTGACCATGCCTTAGGCCTGCTGCAAGGAGGCATGAGTACTGCAGATGTGGCCAGAGCAATAAACTACAATGTCTATAATGTAAGATGCCTAAGACAGTGCTACAGGGAGACAGGAAGGTCAGCTGATTATCCTTGCAGTGGAAAATTACATGTAATCATGTGTCCCCCCAGACATGATCGAGAACTTTCAAATGACTTGGTGGAAGAGTGGGGTAACATCTCACAGCAAGAACTGACAAATTTCGTGCAGTCCTTGAAGATGAGATGCACTGTAGTACTTAAATCAGCTGGTGACCACACCAGATACTGACTGTTACTTTTGATATTGAGTCCCCCCACCCCACCCCACCCCCTCCTTGTTCAGGGACTCATTATTCCATTTCTGTTCCTCAAATGTCTGTGAAACTTGTTCAGTTTATTTCTCAGTTGTTGAAAGTTTTTATGTTAATATAAATGCTGACACAAGAAATTTGCTGTGAATAAAAGCAGTTGAATGTGAGAGGACGTTTATTAATTTTATTTTTTTTGCTGAGTATATATAAGGAATCTCCATGAGACAGGAACACTGAACTGTAAAAAAAGGTCAGAATTTTTCAGATGGACAGATTTTTTTTAAATGTTTGAAATGAATGTTAATGTTGGTACAAAAGCGAGGTTTCTTTTTGAAAGGTGATTGGAAATTTTAAATATCTAATATATAATATCTATTTTAAAATTACTTAAATTATCATGATGGTGCTTATTAGCTACAAATCAGACAATCAGACTCAAAACTGTTTTAATGTTATTTGATTGAAAGTCCCAAAACTGTGGTGTTTCATTATTTTAATCATAAAATTTTGGCTTAGCCAAACTAATACTCATGGATTGAGTAATGTGCGAACAGCCAAAATGTGTGATGAGGCAAGGTTCTTACAGAAATTCTTACCTTTTTTGTACTTATTACTTGCTCTATTATATAATTTAAATGAGTGATATCGTACAAAAAAAAAGTTTACAAAGAGTTCTTTGTCTTCTGAACTAGATCTGCTTAACTAAATATAAATGTTAAAAACTTGGTGTACATGAGCTTTTATTCCCTCCCTGTCCATTCAAGCAAACCAGACTTAGGGCTTAGGACCTCCTGCCTTTCTTAGTCTCCTTCCCTTGTTTTACTCCCTTAGGGTGGAGGGCATGGCCAAAGATGCTTAACTCTGCACTCAGGATAAAAGTCAACAAGTTCCAGAGACATCCATGCAGTTTTCTCCAGGGATTGTTGTCTGAAGTACTTATTACTTGGGATTTGACATCATCAGAGTGTAACGCTCAAAACAAACCAATTAAGAACAACATGCATGCTGCTGCTGGAACAAAACAGAGGATCCCTTGACACCCAATTAGGAGAGAAGGTCCAAAAGATAAGCTGCTAGATCTGATGGCATGGCAGCATTTTGAGAGTTCATGGCTGTTGGGAAATTTTAGCTGATTGATGAACATATACAGTCTAATTAAAAAACGATCTCAAAAGAGAAACATGACCACAGGGGCTTTGTTATGACCTACAGATAATAATGAACTTTCTAGAAAAGTTTTACAAAAGACCTGATAAAAAGGCTGTACTGTACCCCTCTACAGTACAGTAATGTACTGGAGAGGGGCAAACTTAAGGCCTTCCTTATCAAATCAGAGCATCAGCACAGTGGTTTGCCTAACCATTCAGAGCATCGACAATAAGTTACATCAACAGTTAGGGTTTCTATAATCAATGAGAGTGCCATGAGGTTGGAATTTTTTAACTAATCAGGGTATTGACAGTGAGTGTTTCTCTAACCAATCAGGTCATCAGCAAGACAGGTTTCTCAAACTGACCAGAATGTTGGCAGGGCGGGTTTCATCAGGGGCAGTGGTCGCTTGGTGGTTAAGTCTCTGGGTTACTGATCGGCAGGTCGGGGGTTCAAGCCCCAGCATTGCCAAATTGCTACTGTTGGGCCCTTGAGCAAGGCCCTTAACCCGCTCTGCTCCAGAGTTCATGGCTGACCCTGTGCTATGACCCCAGCTTCCTAACATGCTGGGATATGAGGAAAAAAAAAATTGCTGTACTGTAATGTATATGTGACTAATAAAGACTCATTATCTTGCATCAAATTATCTTGCATATTAAAAATAGAGACTTAAAAAGTCAGGATTTCAGTTTATCACTTGGCATAAGCACTCACTGGCTTTGAATGGTTTTGTTCATCAACATGCAGTCACATTGACCAAGGTGACAATAAAAAACAACATAAAAAATTTAAAAGGAAATATCACAATAGTGAATTGTTTGAAAGTTACTACTGGAGGTGAAACAGAATGTTTTAAACTGAAATGAAGACATCCCTGTCTGCTTCCCATGCTTTCATCTAAATAGGATGTTTCATATACCATATGTGTTCTTTTGTTCCTGCAAATATAAAAGCATATATATTGTAAGGTGCTAAAAGGTTATTATCCAGGATGGCCTTTAGGACCACAGAGTAAACATAAATATAAATTTCGCATTTGCAAATTAGACTGGAACAGTAGTGCTTAAACTGAGTCAACATGTACTAGCAAATACTGTTTTTTAAACATTGGTTAAAAAAACATTTTTTTTCCACCTGAAAGCTATTAACCTTATCAACAATTATTAACTTTCAACAGTATTGTCACAGTGATCCACTTCTACTCCAATCCCCATACAGTAATACACTGCTACACTGCTACACTCTCAAACTGACACCCTGTCATACTAATACTCTGTTAGGCCTATGCACTAATACAATGATACACAGTTACAGCAATACACCTTCAAGAGTCGATCTTGTCTGAGGCCTTGAAACATCTAGGACAGTACTATGAGACCAACTGCCTCAGGCCTAACCCCTCAAGGATGCAGACTTGCACGTGTCACCTGCACAACCACCAAGCGAGGAGAGCCCTGAGTGTCACCTGGAATGGTGTAGCGATCGAGCACTGCACTCACCCAAGATATCTGGGGATCACATTGGACAGGGCACTCACGTACAAAGCTCATTGCTTTAACACCTGGCAAAAGGTTAACTCGATCAACAGCCTGCTGCGAAGGCTGACGTCAACCAGCTGGTGCGCAACGGCTCACACTGTGTGCACCACTGGCCTGGCGCTGTGCTTCTCTGCTGGCGAGTTCCCCTGCCTGGTCCGGCACCGCTCCACGCACACCGCGCAGATGACCGCCGCACTGAATGACAACTGATTGTAATCGGATGCCTCAAGCTGACCCCACTCAAAAAGATGTACCCACTAGCTGGAGTTGCTCCCCCAGAGATCCGGAGAGAGGTTGCCTGTGCTGCCGAGAAGCAGAAGCAGGAGCAAGACCCGCGACACCCGCTACACGAACACTGCCTGCCTCCCTAAGGAGCCACAAAAGCTTCATGAGGTGCACGAACCCTCTATCGGGTGACCCGATCAAGGCACACTGCTGGTTCTGGCGGGACAAGTGCCCCCCGCCCGACCTCTATGTGCGACCCGCCGAAGACCTGCCGCATGGGCACAAACAACTGTGGCCAATATGGAGGGCACTAAACAGACTAAGAACACAAGTCGGCTGCTGCGGGGAGAATGTGGCCAGATGGGGACTGCTTCCTGGCCAATTGACTCATTGCGCCACCTGCGGATCAGTGCCACAAACCATGGTGCACCTGCTGGCGTGCCTCACATGTCCACATTCCTGCATGGTGTGTAACCTGTGCGACGCGACAGACAGGGCTATCGAGACCGCTGCCTATTGGGTGAAATTAATATGAAGTGGAACCTCGACACGAAAAGAAGAAGAAGACACCAATACAGTGTTACACCAATATCGCTGTCCTACTGATACATTTTTAAATGGATACCCTGTTACACTGATACACAGTTACATCAATAGACTGTGACACCAATATGCTGTCACACTGATACATTGTTACACTGATATTCTGTCACACTGATACATTGTTACAACAATATTGTGCCACATCGATATGCTGTCACACTGATCCACTGTTATAATGATCCACTGTTACACCGACATACTGCTTCACCAACACCTGTTACACCAATGATCTTTCACATTGGTATACTGATACACTATCACACCGATATGCCATTTCACAGATACCGTTTCACACTGATACATGGTTACTCATACACTGTCAAGCCAATATGCTGTCACACTGATGCACTGTTACACCAATACACTTTCACACTGATACGTTGTTTCACCAATATAATGTCACACCTATATGCTGTCACACAGATACACTGTTTCAATTCAATAAAATTTTTTATATAGTGCTTTCAACAATGGACACTGTCACAAAGCAGCTTTACAGAAATTTGGATACAATATTTTCATTTAAATGTATTAATAATGGGCAAGCCAGAGGCGACGGTGGCAAAGAAAAAGATGAAGAGGAAGAAACCTTGAGAGAAAACAGAAAAGGGAACAGACAAAAAAAATTACATTATCCCATGTCATCTGGATGACATGGGATATTGTAATTATAAATCATTAAGCAGTTAAAAAATAAGTTAAGCAGTGTTAAGTGTGTCTACATGTATGACATTTGGTAGACACCCTTATCCAGAGCAACTTACATTTATCTAATTTATACAACTGAGGCCTGTTGCACAAAACCGGTTTTGGTGGCTACCCAGGTAAGGAATGTCATGTCAAAAACAACTAGCGGTGCTAATTACCTTTTTCCATAAGTGATCATACTCAAAAGCACAACTGAAAGTAAAAATCTAGAACACATTGGATGAGAGAAGCAAAAATCCAGTTTATTGTTCAAAAAACAACATGAGATCCAATCAGTGAGACATCCCAAAGTGACCTGCGTGAAGTTGGCCCCCCACCCAACGAAAAACGTCGGCAAAACAGTCTCAATCATTTGTGCTCCGTTTGTGCTAGTTTGTGCTAGTTTATGCTAGTTTATCTACCCCCCCCCCCCCCCCACATGCTCCAAATTCACCCCAAATAGGCTCATTTGTTTGTGCTTCGTTTATGCTGGTTTGTGCCGATAAAAGTTTTGTTTGTGCTGTTTCGGTTTTGGAGATATTAAAACAATATTTATAGGTCATTCTGAGGTCACTCAGCCTCCCACATGCTCCAAATTCACCCCAAATAGGCTCAATCGTTTGTGCTTCATTTGTGCTGGTTTGTGCAGATAAAAGTTTCGTTTGTGCTGCTTCCATTTTTAAAATATTAGTCACTGACTTATAGGCGCAAATCTCCTTGGTGTGAGCGCTTTTACAGTCGAATTGCCAAAGACTTTGTCAAGACAAATCAGATCATCATTTGTTCAATAAACAATTATCTTTACTTCATTCACTGGTCTCTCATGATTAAACTTTTCATTTATTTACAAGGAGTATCATCTTCTACACTTCACTGCCACCACTAGGTGCAAGTGACACTTCTGTTCAAGATGTTCTTGTGGAAATTAGTGTTAAGTTAGTATAGGAAAAGTCGATATAGTTACTGAATCAAAATTCTGGCCAGTGTAAGTACAATGTTTTAACACAGTTACAATATTATTCATTAACTTCAATCATGGTACAACATTCAAGAGAGCTAAGATTGTCAATGTTTATTGAACAGAAAACTCACTGTTAATACTAATATGACTAATGCAACTATGGAATGCTAATTACAGCTGCACATGCGACCTATGTTAGTTTTTTGAATACGTTATGCATCTAGGGGTCAACATTACCATATTGGTCCTAATATAAGATAATATCCTTAAATATTATTACTATATTATATTTTCCTTGTATTCTGGCAAATACAGTAATACATGAAAACAAGTTTATACTGTATATGACATTTTTTGAGTCAGGATTATTTGGATGGGTAATTATGTTTATGCCAGATGCTCAAGAAACCAGCAGTCGACAGGGATTCCATTCTCACAGTCGTCTGTTCATCAAAAGAGGCCATAGTCCAAAATGGCAACATAGCTACTCCTAATTAGAGCATCTGGACAGAGTTTACAGAGCAGCTAGAAAACAAGATCACTGCAAAGGCTCTATATACTTTTGTTAATTGAACAGACAAAACATCTGGATTGCTGAAATGAACAGCCTAATTGTGCTCAATTGTTTAATTAAAAACACTGATGACTCCCTGCACACTTGCTGTTCCAATTGTGCGATGTCTGGTAACTTGCGTGTGCAGATAGCCAAAGAACTGTGTGAGGGTAGAATGGAACCCCATGTATGGAGGGCATCAGAGGCAACAAAGCTGATGGATTTTGGAAATCCTGAGCCAAGCCATCTTCCTAATTTGGCCACCCTGCGCAAAGCAAAGCAAGAGAGAAATTACTTAGAATTAGGCAACAAGGATCCTATATTGTCACTGCAGATGTTAAAATATATTGCACCTCACAGTGGTAGCATTAAAGACATTGGACTGGACAAGTCCTTCTGTCACTACTGGAGTCAAACACAAATGTTTATGTACAAGTCATTATCAAAGAAGTCTACTAACCCCACTGTGAGTTTTGATGCAACTGGCTCAGTAGTG
Source organism: Stegophilus panzeri (assembly GCA_024331685.1). Taxonomy (NCBI): domain Eukaryota; kingdom Metazoa; phylum Chordata; class Actinopteri; order Siluriformes; family Trichomycteridae; genus Stegophilus; species Stegophilus panzeri. Next base: position 4,574,580 of record JANDJT010000154.1, on the reverse strand, counting down.
AGGAAACTACAGAGACCAAATGGCATGTCTGCCCATATCTTCTTATATCAGGGTGTTGTGGCAGGGTTCAAGTGTCCCAGTGGTGCAAATGCTGTCAGAGAGACATGATGTTAATGCGATAACACATTGGCTGACAGAATGGATACGTGCAGGTGCACAAATTCCAAAAGAGGTTGTGAGTGACTTTTCTCTGGCTTTGCTCAGAGCTCTGGTCAAGGCTTTTACTCCTCATCCTGATCTGAAGAGCTACATCAATGAGTGTTGTGGTGTCTTACTCAGTAAAGAGTCAGCAAAAGTGCCACCTTGTTCTGTTCGGGTTGATGTTGCACACTACATCAAGATGGTCTGCCAGTGGGACTGCTTGAAGAAAAAAACACATCGCACTGAGATTTCTTTGTGTGGTCAATGGCACAGCTTCTCAAGTCACAATCCATGGACAATGCATGAGAGCTACTACACAGTATTACTGTTGTGGCTCTCAGCGAAGCAGAGGGCAATGACAGCTCTGGAGCCCCCCTTATATCAGAAAGGTGCAAGAAATACCTGAAAGCCCAAATTGCAGAAGAGTGTTTAATCATTCCAGATGTAGAGGGTGAGGACGTGGAAGAAGTGGATCCATGTGACCAAACACAGACAGGCCTACGGCAGTGGATGACAAACATATGTGAGGAGAGCAGGTCACTTGCCATGGCTAACAGTGATCATGATAATATGCACTTCCTCCCTGAGATTATTCCCAATATAATCTGGCTTGCAAGTTACTTGCCACTCTGGACAGGGGTAATGATCCCTCGCTTACGAAACACCAACATCACCGCAAGTTCAGCCAATGTTGAAGCAAAGTTCAAAAACATCAAACGCAGGCTTTTCAAGCATGAAAACTTGCCTATTCTGGTGGATCGATTCATTGCTTGACATCTGTCCTTAATTGAGGGCAATATGCGAATTTTTTCTGCAAAAAAAAAGTGAAGGTGGAGAAGATGCAGCTGTTGCAAAAGTGATCATCACAGGAGCCAATCCACTACCCACCACAACTTGCAGAGTCGACCGAAAACCGGAAATGGATGCTTCCTGTTCTGGGAAGTCTGACACTGTCAAAAACATCCATCCAACAGCTGTTGAAAACTGGAGAGGACTAGCAGTTCCACCCAAAAAGAGGAAGTCATACCTCTCTCCTTGTCCTGAATGGCTCCATGCAGATCCATCCATGAGGGTGAAAAGACTGAAAGTGGAACTACTGAAAAATGGAAATAATCAACAGCCTGTTAAACTCAGGAAATCGAGAATCTCTTTGCTGAACACATGTGCATTTGATGCTTTTTGTCAATGCTTATGTTGTGCTTTCTGCGATAGTGTCACTTTTGGAAATATTGTTTGCGGTGAGGACTCCAACAACCTCCTCCAGCTAGTGAAAACAATCACCACAAAGGGTCTGAATGCACAGGTCTACATACAGAGGGCAGAGCTGCTGAGTGGAATATTCAAAGCCATCCAACTGAAGTCTGGTGCGCTCCAAATTGATGCACAGTGCCACATCTCCACTATCATTGAAAAGTCAATGACACAATGTGCATGTGTTTCCTTCACACAACAGTGCTCCTCAAAGTATTGCAGTCTCAGCACAGAAGTCACAAGGGAACTTCAATTTGTTTGAACTTCTGTTGCTGTACTGCAGGCTTCTGGCATGGCTCATATTCAGACTGCGGTGGAAGAAGGCCTTAATCTTCTGGAGTCCCCCTGTCTCAGGCCAATCCAAAGACCGTCATAGTGTCCCTCTGCATTCAAGACAGACTCTACCTCAGGAAAAGTGCTCTGTGCAGGGAAAGTTTCTCACAGTTACAGTCTGGGAGAACTTCTGTGAATTGACACTGACCTGGGAAGCACCGCCACAGAATTTTCTTTGTATGAATTTCCCTCCAATCTGATGCTCCAAGAAGAGAGATTTACTTTAAGAGCAGTCATTGCTTTCAGAGGAGGCTTAACCCAGGATGCTCTTGGACATTATGTGGCCTACTGCAGGAGGTCACCATGTGTCTGGGAGATGTATGATGACCTGAGAAGTGGAGTGACAGGAATGTCAGAAAAAAAACAAAATATGCCCACATGCTGTGTTATACACAAAAGACTGATTGCATTGTTTAAATTTACTTTCACAAATTCAAGTATTTTTGTTGTAGGCCACACACCCTTGTTCCCTTTCAAAGGGAACTTCGACATTGCATTTAGCATAACAGTATGGGAACGCCTTTGTGCGTGTGACCGGTATCTGAAGCTTGTGTAAAATCATGCCTCTACTTATAGACCTGCCATGATCAGGTGACGTGGCAATTAAGCGCGTCGCATGATATATATATGGCACCTGTGAACCACGCTGCCAGCCTATTGAGAAACCAGCACCTTTTAATGCATAAGTAACTGATGCGCTGATTTAAATACAAATCTTTTACTCATTTAAAAACTGCATTTTGTGTTTACTCAGGTTGCCTTTATGTTATCTTAGATTTTTTTTTTACTTTTTTAAACTAAAATTGACATTTATCATTCTTTATCAGTATTTCCTGTGTGTATATGTACTATGCTCCATGTCGGTGTGAAGCTCCTTCCTGGTACCAGACGAGAACAAATCAGTCACTGCAAGGTCCAAATTTTGTTCCTGACTTGTATTGGACAAGAACTTAACAGTTTCCTCATGTCAGAAGTGGGGATATCTGGATGGAGGTAAGTGAATGATTTTAATTCTTTCTACCTCTGTGTAGATATCCTGATAAATCCTGAAGTATCTGTTGAAAACATTTTGACTCACTGTGTTTCCATGAACACAGTGTCTTAGAGATGCTGTGCATACGTGATTCAACAAATTCTGTTTCTACTTCAAAAGAAACTACATAGGTTGAAATATCACGCTGTTTTAGTCCTCAGTGCTTCCGCGGATGCAAGTTTTGACAAAATGACAAAATGTCTGATGCCCTTTATTGATTGAACAGTATAACTAGCACTGTCTGATATCCTCTTGTGATTATTACATTATAAACTGTGATTATTAAATTATAAGCTGTAAACTATGGGTGAATATGGGCAGTCTAGGATCACACCAAATCAGTGGATGTATGACCATAGTAAAGGCATGTTTGTCCAGCCTCTTGTCGATAATTTAGCAGGCTGGACAGAAAGTCAGCTGCAGTTTCATTCTTACCCCCATGATGGAACTTTTGACGAGGCACATTTACTTGTGGCAGATCTGTGTTTATGAGAATTGGGGTGATCCTGGCTGGGATTATGAATACATTTATCCGCATGGAAAGCTAGCAAAACCCAATATGATGATTACAAAAAAGGGTAAATCCGCAAAGTCGTCTATCAAAGAAAAAGCCGAAAAGGTACAAACAGTAAAATGAATAATGGCATCTAGCCCAATGCCTAGTACACCTCCACCATATATTGATGAAGGGAAGAAAAAGATAACAAAATCTACCATGGTTACTGAGCAAACAGCAGCTAAGCCGAGCTCTGGCTCAGAGCCAGAGGGAGCCGAAGCGTGCTCTGATCCCAAAGCTCTGATCCTAGCTCTGATCCCAATATTGCTGCACCTTTCATACAGGTAGGAAAAAGTTTTACATTGAAACCTCCTAGTATTATGGAAATAAAAGCAATATGTGATGCTATGCCTTTGACATATAAACCTGGTCACTTTGTTGGTTCGCTTAAACAGCAGACTAGATACATTTAGTTAACAGGTCCAGACTTCCACTGTATTTTGTTAAAGGTCAGTGGCATGACATGACATCATGACATCACAGAGGAACTTTTAATTGCAGACATTCCTACACTGGGCTTAACCCATGATAGTGTTCATGGCACAGGTCAATCAAGTAGACCGTTTGAATATTCCTAGGCTGACCCTGATCATCTTGCTAACTTTTATGCTAATTTATGCACATTTTTGCAGTGAAGAACTCAAGGGAAACAGGATATTTCACATGCAGCTAACACTACACAGCATGCCCATGAATCCCCTAGCTTGTTTTTAATTCGCTTACAGAGTGAATGGGGAAACAATCCACAATTACCTTTAACTGGGGAACATTCAATTTTATTTAGAAACATGGGTGGGCCTTGAGAGAGGTCTTGCCAAGCCCCTTTTTCCAGAATAATGTCTCCATTCTTCACGTTTTCGCATTCTCTGACTCCTTGTGACATTGATGGTGCTTTTTTACAGACACAGGCCTCTCAAGATGACCTCATATTTTGGTCCTCGGAAGGTTGTTCCCCATCGCCCACTGATGGTTTAATACACTGCCCTGATGGCTGTCTTGCTCTTCTGTCTTCAGTCCTTTTGTTCCTCATGCACCATTTTCAAGGTGTTTCTCAAATCGCACGAATAGGGGTGATCTCTGCGATAACATTGAGGTTTTGTATTCGAGACACTCACAAAACTGTTAAATTACTCCTCAATGCATGCTTAACTTGCACAAGAGTAAATGTACAAGGGAAAACCACCAAACATGATGCATTACCACCACCTAGTGGTCCTTTACAGGCACTACAAATTGAATTTACACACATGCCAGCTATCAGAGGTCTCAAATATCTCCTAGTTATTGTGGATAAATTCTCTAAATGGGTAGAAGCCTTTCCATGCTCAAAGGAAAATGTCAATACCGTCATTAAAGTTCTGGCAAAAGAAATAATACCATTGTATGGTATCCCCCAAACTACTGACAGTGACAATGGGACACCTTTTGTTGCCAAAGTAACAGAAACTGTGCAAGTATCTAAACATTGATTGGCATTTTCATATTCCAAATCCAAATCATCCCCAGACCTCAGGGATTGCAGTTAGAAAAAATCACACCATTAAGAAACGCCTTACTAAGGGGCTCTTGGAGAATCCCTCAAGTAATTGGTCAATTTATTACCTGCTGTCCTATGTGAACTTTGCATGACTCCTAATAAGAAAAAATAAATTGTCTCCTTTTGTGATCATTATGGGCAGACCATTTCCCACTTCATGGACTAAGGGTTGTCAGTGACTACACTCAAGCTCTCATTGAAAAAGTGAACAGTATGTTAAAAATTTAACAGTATGTGAACAGTAGGTGTTGTTTCTGTTTTTCTCCCTCTACCCAAAAAACAGCTTACTCACTATTTCCTCCCAGGTGACATAGTTCTCGCCAAGAGCCTGAAACATGAAAGGTTGGGGAAGCAGCCTTCAGTCATCCTGCACATGTGTTGGCCATTACCCATGCTGCTTTCCTCACAGATTCACAACCCCAGTGGATTCATGCCAGCCCCATCAAACGTTGACCAGTTGGACAGGAGAAATACTGCTATCAAGTAGCCCTTAGGGGGCCTCATCACATCTCACCTCAACATATTGTCAACAGATGAGAAAGGGGAACACTCACAATCAAGCTGCCCTTAGGGGACCTCTTCTCATCTCATTTAACACATACACATATAGCCTTGTTTCATATTAGACACACATATGCACAGCCTGTTATTTCTGTGTTATGTTGACCCTTTGTCATTGCGCGGCCTTAAAAGGGTAATTCATACATGGAGGTAGTGGATTCTGTAGTGTGTGTACTCTCAGGCATCTTTCGGTTTTATTTCAGCCCAAACCAAGAACCTCCCTAGATACTGGTCTGTCATATTTTGAGACATAGTCTTAGCTGTTCTCGCTGTGATCCAGATAGAGAAACACAATCATTGCCCTTCCGCCATGGCCCACCTCAGTGTGTGTATGCTCATACTAATGGTCCACTTGGTTTCACACACATACACACTCACACCTGCATGACAGGGCGGAGGTAATTTGGCCTGCTCCTTTTCACCTCAAATTGCACAAAACCGTACCAACGTGCACAATGACTCATGTTGGATCTGCCATTACATTGGATCATATGAGTGGTCTTCTATGCCACTGCACAGCATCACCACCATATTGCTTAGTTCCCATTCCCATAGTCTTGATACTACATCTCACCACTGCTGATAAGGCTGGTGCACCTTTAAATCAACCCATACCTGGCTGTAATCATACTGGTAATCTGTGTTGGGATCTTCCTGGCACTTCCTGTAGCCCATTACCACGAGTATTAAGGAATACATCTCAGGTCTTTGGTGTACCCTGGCAAATACATGCATCTGCGCCAATAGTACCAACTCTACTCTAGTGTTGGGGTGCTCTGTCAGACCTATGTAAATGTGCAACCCACTTCTCAGGGTTTAGCACCCAGATGTTCCATTAATGGCACTCAATTCCCTCTTAATGGTAAGTGCCCCTTCACCAAAATGCATAGGACTAATACTGTGTTATGGGTATGTGGTCAGAGAGCCTTTATGGAAATCCCAAGTGATTTCCTTTGGACAGGATGTTGTTATCCTGCTTTTGTGATCCCCACTGTTTCTATTCATATCACCGATCCCTGAGCCCCTCCCTCACATAGGATAACCAAACTTGGTGTTCCAAGCAAATTCATGGGGTGCACGTTAGTCGACCCTTAGTGCTACCATATGGTGGTCTCTATTTTTAGGTGGTGACACAACAGCTACTTTAAATAAGATTTACATCTCTCTTTGGCTAACAACACTGACCAACAAGTTCATCAATAATGAACTGAAGGCCCTTCGTGAGCTCATGGTTCAGAATAGGTTGGTCCTAGACCTATTATCCACCAAGCAGTGAGGTCTCTGTATGATCATTTTCCTAGTATTGCTGTTCCTCCCATGTTTTCTAAAATGTTGGATCTCTGTGCAGTGCCGGCTCGTGCTTTTCGCGACTAGTAATTATGCCCTGGTCGTTGAGCAGGATGCTACTCTGTAGAGTCCACAGAGATCATGCACAGGTCCATTTAAGGGCCTAAGAGGGCAATTGATAAGTTTCAAAGCATAGTATCTGTGTCTCAATTCTGAAGGTCTCTAGTTTGTGTCACGATGTACCAGAACAGAACTGTTTTGTGTTCGTGGAATGTGTTGATGAGCCCATTCGATCTCCTTCTCATGCTCTCTCAGCTCTGCTTATTATTATCTGATAGCATTGACGCCTTTAGTTCCTATATCACTTGAACCTATTAATAGATGTTGATTTTAATCTGTGACCTATTCCAGTTAACATTTATCATTCTTTATCAATTTATCAATATCAATATTTTATCAATATTATCATACTCAGCAAATGAGAAAGTGGAGCATTCACAATCAAGCTGCCCATAGATGGCCTCTTCTCATTTCATTTAACATATACACATATGGTGGGGGAAACAAGTATTTGACGTGCCAACATTCTTTTCAGTAAATATGTTTCCAATGAGGCTATTTACATTAAATTTTCACCAGACTTGGTATTAACTCAAGAAATCCACACATATAAAGAAATCCAAACATTAAAGTCCATAAATGAAGTTATGTGTAAGAAAGAGGAATGGCAAAGGAAAAAAGTATTGAACACACTAACTGAAATTTATTTAATACTTAGTGGAGAAACCTTTGATTGTAATGACAGCTTCAAGACACTTTCTGTATGAACAAATTAATCAGCCGCAGTTTTCAGATGTGATTCTGGCCCATACTTCTAAACATATTGTCTTTAAATCTTGTTCAATTGGATTCAAGTCAGGTGATTAAATGGGCCATTCTAACACCTTGATTTTTTTTTCTCTGAAACCAATTGAGAGTTTCCTTTGTTGTATGCTTTGCATCACTGTCCTGGTGGGACGTCCACCCATATCTCATCTTCATCATCCTGGTGGATGGCAGCAGATTCTTCTCAAGAATCTCTCAGTAAAGGGCTCCATTCATCGCTCCTTCAATAATATGAAGTGTGCCAGTAACATGCGATGAAAAACAGCCCAACACCATGATGTTTCCACCTCCAAACTTCACTGTTGGTGTAGTGTTTTTAAGGTGATGTACAGTGCCATTTCTTCTCCAAACATGGTGTGTAGTATGACAACCAAAAAGTTAAATTTTGCTCTCATCTCACGAGACTACACTCTCCCAGTATTTCATCTGCTTGTCCAAATGAGTTGTAGCAAACTTTAAACGAGCTTTGACATGCCTTTTCCTTTAGTAATGGAGTCTTGTGGGGTGAGCGTGAGCAGTGGAGTGCATTGCCTACTGTTTTCTCTGTGACAATGGCACCTAATGCCTCCAAGTGTTTCTGGAGTCCTTTCTGAGTGGTCCTTCACTCTTGAGCTACTCTTCTGACTATTCTGAATCGCTGGTCAGAAAGGAGCTTCTGTGCTTCTCTGGTTGCTTGCGAGGAGCTTCTGTGCATGGCCGGTTGATGACGGAGTGATGTTGCTTCCACTTGTGGATAACGGCCCTAATGGTGCTTACTGGAGGATTCAGACGTCTTGAAATACATCTGTATACAATTCCATTAATTTGTTTGCAACAATAAGGTGGTGATGGTCTTGGGAGAGCTCTTTGCTTTTACCCATCATGAGATGAATCTTGTGTGACACAATGGTAACAAAAAGCCTTTTTATAGACCATCAACTACTAACCCAGCTGTTACTAGTTTGCACAGATAGGAGGTATAATTAGTTATGGATTTCAGCTGTTTCCTTGCCTTACCTTGCCTAGGAGAACTGCTTTTTCATAGCATGTTCAGTACTTTTTTCCTGTGTCATTCCACTTTATTACACATAACTTTATTTATGGACGTTAATATTGTGAATTCTTTATATATCCAGATTTCTTGAGTTAATACCGATGTCTGGTGAAATAGAAACACTACCATCCTCAAACGGAAGGTGGAGGAGCACAAGGTCTCTAACATCCATCAGCTCCGTGATGTCGTCATGGAGGAGAGGAAGAGGACTCCAGTGGCATCCTGTGAAGCTCTGGTGAACTCCATGCCCAAGAGGGTTAAGGCAGTGCTGGAAAATAATGGTGGCCACACAAAATAT
>JANDJT010000154.1:4551780-4564030 GCA_024331685.1 Stegophilus panzeri | reverse complement strand
ATAGAAATTAGAAGAATAGCGTCAGCTCGAGGGACACTGCTTCCTGCGACACTTCCTGCTTCCTCGGTTGCCAAATCTTTCCAATCTTGCCAATCTTGCCAAATAGTTCAACACAACAAGTGCTTCATGTGATTTCCCCAAATTCAACTGAAATTGCAACTTATAATTATTTCTCCAGAAGGCAGGTTGTGAAAAACCCTTGAGTGACTGCAAAGGACCTGCAGCCTGCAGCAAGACTTGGTGGCAAAAGGCACTGAGGTTTCAGTGAGCACTGTAAGGCACATATTAAACGTAGAAGGTTTCCATGCCAGAACTCCAAGATGTACAACACTACTGACCCAAAAGCACAAGAAAAGTTGGCTCAAAATCATATAAATAAGTCACAGCAATTTCAGTTGCTGGTACCCGCAAAAAGCTTATTTTGGTTGAGCACCATCTTTACTCTTCCTCATTGCCCTCACACACCAGGGTTTTACAGTCTGTTATAAGGTGCATCTCCAATCATTATACAAGGATGCTAGTTTTTCTCTCAAGTTGTTTGTAAAGTGGACCTACATTATCTAGATTATCTAGCATTATGTGGGCTCAGACAGTGATCCAGTCAAGGTGGATAATTCTGAGAGATTATTGATAACGATGTACAGTAGCTAGTATGTACAGTACTATGAATGTACACTTGACACAATATGACATGAGGTAATGAGATAATGAGTCAGACTGGGGTAGTGTAACTATATTCTATTATTTATTCTGAATGTTAGTATTAAATCAAGAGTGTGTCCACTGTTATGAGTGGGTCCTATTATATGCTGATTAACCCCTACTGAATCTAGAATCTGTTACACTGTTACACTGTCCCACTAATATAGTTAGACTGATACACTGTTACACCAATTAACTGTCACACAAATACTCTGTTACACTAATACATTGATACACGGTTGCACTGACACACCAATACACTGTCATACTGATTCAACCTTAGCTCGATGATTGAAAACATAGCTCGATAATTGAAAGCTTGGCAGAAAAACCTCATTTGCCTCTGTGACACTACACTTGCTTTTCTCCATTCTCCTCTGTTTCTTTCATAACTCTATCAACTGCCCATCCTCTAACTCCCCAAATTGCTGATTCACCATTTTTACAACTGAAGTGAAGCTGCAAGTCCAAGCATTTTTTTCCATCCCTCCCCTATCACTCCATCAGAATTCATTTTGCTTATCGTGCTCTGACACACACACTCCACTCACTTTGACACACACACCACTCACTGTGTATGGATTACACTTCACGCAAGTTAAATTAACCAATACATAGAGTTACTGCAAGATGATGTTTTTTTTACTGCTCCAGTAATAAAATTGGAATGGATAGTGCTTCACCTTTATGAGAACAGAGCAGAAAATCAGAACTGAAATTAAAAAAAATTATAATGACATGGAGACAGTTGAATTTAAAATTGACGTTTAAAGACTTGTTTAGAGACTACAAAAAAGAAAGAAATTAAATTGCTTTTTAAATTCCCTCCATGCTTTTTTGACAAAACAGTAAAAAAAACAACAACAACAAGATGCCAATAAACTAGTGGAGAACTACCTATGCAAATAATAATAATAAATTGACATGCTACCAAATAGGAGGTGAATTTAGCAACATAACAAGATTAATATGGAATTCTCAAGAAGGGATGGAGACATTTACATAACTAATGCTGAGATTTTTTTCCTCTAGGTGCTCAAAGATTCATCATTCATGTAAACCTGTACAGCTCATGGTCCAAAATATCATTCAATATTTGCAAGTGTCATCACACCTGCAAAGTTGAGACCTGACAAAAAATCAACACCTTCAAACACTGACATTCTACAAAGAAGAAACCTCCCTTAAATGCCCAATTTTCTGCATCAGACAAAAACATTCCACTTCAAACACCAACATTCTCCATTAAAAAACAATTTTCTCAATTAAACAACAACAAACAATGACTTTCTAAATTAAACACAGGATTTTCAATAATACACAAACCCGCATTCAATTACTGTAAACACCAGCACACACCAACATTCAGCATCAAACACCAAAAGACATCAGCATTCTCCACCAACAAACACCAACATTCTTCAATAAATGTCAACACAAACCAGCATTCTCTATTAAACTCTAATGCACACCATCAAACACAAAAAACTCAAAAATTCTCTATTAAACAACATTTACTAACATCAAAAATACTATAAAACAACATTTGACAAGTAACACATAATCAAAAATATCCATCACCAACACACACCAACATTCTTCATAAAACACCAAAACACACCAGCATTCTTCACCAACACACACAAACATTATTATTTAAAGACCACCACAAACCAACATTTTCCATAAAACACCAACACACCACCAAAGACTAAACAGACCAACATTCTCCATGAAACTCCAATACAAACCAACATTGTTCAATAAAAGCCAACTCACACCAATATTCTCCACTAAAGGCCATTACACAGCAGTATTCTCTATTAAACACCAACACTTACTATAAAACATCAACACACACCATGAAACACAGACATTTTATAAGGAATATGCAACATCAATACACACCATTCTCAATCAAACACCAACACACACCAATATGCTCTCTCAAACAGCAACACACGTAACAAACCTCAACATAACATTCTCCATCAAACACCAACACACATGAACATCCTCCATCAAACACCAACATTTATCCATCAAACACTAAATACCTGCATTCTCCACCCAATACTCACCATCAAATACCCCCACACACTATCAAACACACCACACACCATCAAACCATCACACACCAACATTCACCATCAAATACCATTACAGTTGACCTGTAATACTTATGAGGAAGTAGTATATCTGGCTTTCCCTCCCTCCCTCCCTCCCTCCCTCTCTGGTTTATCATTCCTAGTCTCTTTTTCTCAGCTTCTTTTAGTGTGCTCCATCTGTGCTCCTCTCAGAAACAATTAATGGAAATAATCTTCTTACATAACAGTGTGTCGTATCAGGCTGCCCTCGTGCTCTGACTGCATGGCCTGGTGTAATCATGGCCTGCTGTTCACGTACCTCTCGCCTTTAGTACATTTATTCATGTGCTTTTATACCTATGCATATTCTGACCTAATCAATATGGCAGCTTGCTTTTGCTGCTCATGTGAATGTGTAAGATGACTCATCACTGCAGGGTCACTGTGAGCAGCAGTTCATGATGTCCTGCTCGACCGTTGAGTATAGAACATGCAAATGCTGGTGCACAGGCATATTAGCAGCAAAGCAAAACACAATTAAAGGTAATAATCCAGTGTAATCTTCCATCAACAACAAGAAATACATTGAAGCGTCCAAATGATTTACTTTGTAAAAGCTTCATTTAATAGCTTTTTGTTTTTAAATCACTGTATATAATCACAACATCCCAACTTCCCAGTACCAGTAGGAATTACAAACAGTGGTGCAAAAGTGAATTTGCATGCAAGGAAACTGGTGGAATTTCGGCTTTCCTGTGAATGGTCTAAATCTTAGGAGAAATGGCATGAAAAGGAAGGCGATTAATAATGTAAGAGGATTATGAACAGGTTTAAACACCAACAGCTTTCTGATGAAATGAAAAACAAGTTTCTTATATTTTCATGGGAAAATGAACTTTGTTTAAAAAAGGGATTAGAGGTTTACATTTTAAAGACTCATATTTGGTTATACACAGATTAAAAACCAACGTTTAGATTCAGAATGAACAGATAATTGTTCTGAAATTATCCAGAAGTGTAAAAGTCCTTGCTTTCAGGAGGAATGAGGAATAGATAAGATAATTTTATTACACAGAACAAATAAATCTGAGGTGTTTCAAAGAAATATAGCACAGTGTTCTTTAGATTTAATAACCTGTATGTCTGTCTGCATCTGTCTGTGTACTTGTATGTCTGTATACCAATCTGTCTGTCTGTGTGTCCCATTCTGTCTGTGTAACTACCTGCTTGTCTCTGTCCCTATCTGTCTGTCCATCTGTGTCCCTATCTGTCTGCTTATGTACCTGTCTGTCAGTCTGTTTGTGTACCTTTCTGTCTACCTGCCTGTCTGTCAGTCTGTCTGTGTCTCTATCTCTCAAACATCTTAGGCACACACAAAGAAATGTTGTAAAGAAAAGATGCCTTTAAATATAAAATAATATACAGTATACTTTTTCCTGTCATTCCACTTTATTACACATATCTTTATTTATAGACTTAACTGTTGTGAATTCTTTATGTTTAAAGATTTCTTGAGTTAATACTGATGTCTGGTGAAAATTTCATGTGAATAGCCTCATAGGAAATATACTTAAAAAAAATGTTGACGCGTTCAATACTTATTTACTCCACTGTATATGTACAGTAAACAGTAATAAACTAAACAAAGTCAATATTTTGTTAACTGACTCAGTTACAGTTTATGTAGTTTTATAAGGATTTTTGGTAACACTTTCTATGAAGCCAATGCATATAATGAATTATAGCCCCATTTATAATTATTTATAATGATCACTGCTCTATAACTACATTTATATATTTATATACTTTGTTATAATAACAGTTATAGCTACATTTATATTATTGGTATAATTACTTATAAGTGATACACTTGCTTTTTTAGTGTCCATGCTCATAATGCATTGTACACCAATTTATAATTATTAATTAGTCAGTCTTATGGTTCCATTAATGTATTCATAAAAATGCAGCCTGCATTTTTATAATGTTATTATTTTAGTTATAATGACTTATTAGTAATGCAGATTTATTTCTATGTCCAATAAGTGAATTATTTTATATTGTTGTTGATAGTTATGTTGTGATGCCTTATAAATACTTATTGTGAGTTATAATACAGTTAATAAACTTTATAAATGAATCATTGATGGCTATAAGTAAAGTGAAAGCATAGGATGTAGTTTCCATAATGCAAATGTTAAGAAATCATGAAGATGTGCTTATTATGCATTATAAATGCCTTTAAACGTGTTTATTTGTAAATGTAACTACTGAACAATAATAGTTTTAAAAAAAGTAATGAAAAAACAAATCATATTAATGCAAACAGTTCAATGTTTCTTCTAAATGTTACATACCATCAAAACATTGTATCATTAATTTTTGAAGTATAATATAAAATCTGAATATGCATTTCCATACATATGGCTGTGGAGCTAGAACTTTTAAAAAGTAAAATTTTCTAATCAAACAAATCCTTGACAAACAATGTCCTGACATTAAGAAATGCCTGAGATGAACAAATGAATTAAGAACAAGTGGCTGACACACTGTGTCTCAGAAGGTGCTGGCTATTGGCAAATGTTCTCCATCAATTTTCTTCTGGGAGATTGTCTCTTTGATGGCACTGCTGATTGCAGCAGTAAATGAGAAGCGCTTCTCCACACACTCATTCCATGGAGTGATCCTGTCAAAGACCTCAGGAGCAGCTCATTTCAGTTCATTAATATGATTTGCTGCATTAATGTGTTTTTCATTATCTTATTAAAACCATTATTGTTCAGTAGTAACATTTACAAACAAACAATTTTAACCCTTTTTTACCAGTACACTGGAGCTCCGTTCCACCGGTGGAATGGAAACTGACTTATCGGACATTTTCAATCAATATAAACAAATGAATTATTTTATTGCTGCGATTCTGTTATATGATTGGCTATCTGCGTGTGCAGTGTAATGACGGGTGCTCGTACTAGATTAAGCATGAATATTTTTGTCGGCCGCCGCTGCGAATATGAATGAGAACAGGATATGACATCATCCATCAAAACCAGGTAGACTCTCTTTTTAAGCTGTTTTTATAATCTTTCAAAGCTGTGTTGTAAAGTACAGGATAGCGCAATACCGCTAAAATTAGCATTTCCATTTAAAAATAAAATGTTTTAACAAAAAGCTCATGCAGTGACGTCGCAATCATCTACTGGCCACACGTCTTCAAATGATATGATTACGCAGGTCAGAGTTCACCAAATTTTAACTTTCATCATGCAGTGAGCTTGCATTTCCGGTCTGCCATTTTCGGATGCATTTGCGCACTAAAGCCTTGTGTCCCATGACCTGGCAAGGAATTTGAGGTTTATTTTGGAGGAAGAGAATGGATTTTGCTGAGGAGTATTCCAGCATGGAGTGGACACAGTCCTTGAAAAGTACATAAATTATGTTTCTTTCTATTTTTCATTTTTGCTTGTAGTGTGGAAATGTCTTTTTTGCAGGTAGTATGGAACTATATTTTTGTACATGTAGCATGAAAGTATTTTTTTTTTTTTTTTTCACATGTAGTATGGCACTGCATTTTTTATAGTAATAAACAACAGCAAATGCACCAGCATGGGTTCTTTGATAGCTAAACAGAAACAGGTAGAATTATTAATGTTATTGTATAAATATAAAAGCCAATTTAGCATTTACTAAGGGTGATTTTAGGTACTTATTGTACTTTGTATTCATGATCATTTATTGTTACAGAAAAAAGAAAATGCTCTTGATCTTCCTCACACTCCTTCTGAGGCCTTCTCCCTCAACACCCACATGAAGGTTTCCACTGCAAAATTGACAGCTCCATCTATCCCCCAGAGAAGTCAGAGAAGAGGGGTCAGTCGTGTGTCACTCATTTCAGCTATTAGGAGAGCCATTACTCCTGCACCTACAACACAACCTGAACAGGACAGGTGGCACAATATTAACGAGGATGATGTGACTCCCATACAACATCATTTTTCTCCTGCCCACACTCCTGGGGTACAGCTTGATAGCCATCAGCAGCACACTTCTCTATAGCTGTTGTAGTTATTTTTTCATAAAGCCACAGTCTCTGTAACAACACAAACCTGTATGCAGAGTAAAAGCAGAAGGGTATGTAGACACCATGGAGTACTGTAACTAGCCTGAAGATATGCAAATTCCTGGGCCTAGTCATTTACTGTGGCCTAATAAAGCCATCAAGAGTTTGAGATTGTGGAGAAAGAATAAGCTACATAATTTGCCATTCCCAATCTCTGTCCTGGCATTCTGCTGATTTGAAGCAATATTCTGGATCCTGTACAAGAGCAACATCAACGATGATGAGCAAAATGACCGGCTAAAAGGCACCACTGGCTATATTTGGATCTTTTATGTGAAGCCCACCAGGAAGCAGCTCTTATTGACATGTAGGGTATACTACCAGCCTTACCACAACCTGGTCATCATGGGGTAGATGTGGCTTGGTGGCTAAGGTTCTGGGTTACTGATCGGAAGGTTGGGTGTTCAGGCCCCAGCACTACCAAGCTGCCACTGTTGAGCCCTTGAGCAAGGCCCTTAACCCTCTCTGCTCCAGGGGCGCTGTATCATGGCTGACCCTGCGCTCTGACCCCAGCTTCCTGACATTCTGGGGTATGCAAAGAAAAGAATTTCACTGTGCTGTAATGTTTATGTGATCAATAAAGACTCATTATCATTGTTATCGATGAAAAAATGGCAGCCACAAGGTCTAGAATTGTGGATTTTGGGAGTTATGAGCCATAAGTTCAACGTGACTGATCCAGTGGGGGCTGCAGCTGTCAGTGACGTGTCACAGGTGGCAGAGAAGAGGCCATGCTATCCAGTGACAATTGTAAACACCTCAACCTCTGCCAAGAGAGACAAAGCCTCACCTGGGAGAAAACGTCTGGGTTATGCATGTAACCCTGTTCCCTGAGAAGGGAACGAGGCATTGCGTTTATCATAACACTATGGGAGCGCCCCTCACGCGTGACCAGCATCTGAAACTTGTGTAACATCATGCCTATTTATAGGCCTGCCATGATCAGGTGACATGGCAATTAAGCGCGTCGCGTGATATTTATATGGCATCTGCGAAGATGTAATTCACAGGCCTACCCCGGTATGACAAAGCTACGCAATGTCTCGTTCCCTTCTCAGGGAACAGGGTTACATGCATAACTCAGATGTTCCCTTTCAAAGGGAACTCCACGTTGCGTTTAGCATAACAGTATGGGAACGAGAATACCCACTCCACCATACAGAGGGTACGGCCTGTTCAAAAAGACCCAAGCCCGACGGTCACTGCAAGACACTCGAGTCCGGGGCAGAATGAATATCCAGGCTGTAATATTGAATGAATGTGTGTGGCATAGACCACCCTGCAGCAGCACATCCTGTAAGGATACCCCGTTGGACAAAGCCTTCGAGGAGGCGACCCCCCTAGTGGAATGAGCCCTTATGCCCAGAGGCGTAGCGAGACCGCGCGCCTCATAAGTGATAGAGATTGCTTCCACTAACCAATTAGAGATGCGCTGCTTTGACACAGCATCACCTCTACTGTCGCCGCCAAGCAGACCAGCAGCTGATCTGACTTACGCCACTGGCCGGAGCGATGGACGTAAGTACAGAGAGCCCTTACTGGACACAGCAGGTGCATTCTCTCGTATTCCGGTGTGAGGAACAGAGGAGGCCTCAGCCGCCTGACACCACACATAAACCTCGAATTTAGAGGATGTTGCCCCACAGAGGCTCCATCAACAGGGGCGTGGCTGGCCGAAACGGTAGCCACGTAAGCCCTGGTTGTAGAAGGAGCCCAACCTGCTGAGAAACGTCCTTGTAATAACTCCAGAACTGTAGCTATTGTGCAGTTCACTGGGTCTAGCTGGCGTTCCTCACACAAGACAAAAAGCCGCCACTTGAGTGCATACAGTTTCCTCGTGGATGGTGCTCTAGGGTTCAACATGGTCTCTACAACCTCAGTTGTGAAACCAGAATCTATGAGCTGGTGTCCCTCAGGGGCCAGACCCACGGTTTCCATAGTTCTGGCCGATGGTGATAAATCAGCCCTCTGGCTTGAGACATTAGATCCACTCTAAGGGCTCAAACCTGAAAGATCTTCCAGGACCACAGAAAGGTCCCAGGAAGGTACGCATGGCCTGCAGATGGGCCTCAGCCACCTGACACCATGCATAAACCTTGAAGTTAGAAGATGTTGCCTCACAGAGGCTCCATCAACAGGGGCATGGCTGGCTGAAATGGCGGCCATGTAAACCCTGATTGTAGAAGGAGCCACCCCACTGAAAAATGTCCTTGTAAGTAGCTATTGCACAGTTCACTGGGTCTACAGTGGATCCCTGTGGACGGGAATCTCCCAAGGAGTGCCATCTAGCAGGGATATTATCTTTGAGAACCATATCCTCCTGAGACTCAGGAATTATTATTTTTTTATTTAGTTTTTTCTGATATAAATTTAGTGTTGGGATGGTAGTAAATATATTGCAAAAGTAACTGTTTTTAAGCTTAATTTGATACAACTTTCACAACATGTCCACTGTAGTGGACAATAGGACTTCATTGTTCTCATTTGGGAAATTTAAAAAATCTGCCAATGTACTTGGAAACAGCCACTAGATTTGTCCAGTAAAATACAACAACTCATACAGAACAAACAGCAAGTGTAGATTTTCAATTCTTCTGTATTGAACTTCATCAATTCATTTGAACCTTTTGTGATTTCCACATTAGACACCTGACTCTAGATGGTATTTCATGAAGCATTCTGATTTTTTGGAGACACAGAGGAACATGTTGCACTTTATGTATCTCACCTAGGTTTTGCTTTTACATCCAGGCATTCTGCATCTGGAAGCATTTGGAATGTTGAGCATTTGGGGCAAATGGATTGCACCATATTTCTTTATGTTCTCATCTTGGTGGGGCTTTATTTTCTTGATCTGCAGAGAGAATTCCCATCACTGGAGTCAGTGTCATCTTGTTGATATGCCTGTGCCTGGGATATCAGTTCCTCAGCCAAAAGTAGTTTGAACTCTAGGTATTGGGAGGTTTTCTTTGCAGATCACTGCAAAGCCTGGCTGTCTTGTCGGTATTGAATCCATGAGTTGGTGTTTGCCAAATCAGTAAAGTGAAGCATGGAACGAACAGTGCACTTCTTGGTGCAGCTGGTCATTCTGTAGTAGCTGAGCAGTCAATTGCAGATGTCAATCTCCCCCTAGCTGCTGTTATATTCCACTACCACTGCAAGTCTTAGGACTTGGAGTTGCTTATTTAGTTTTTTGACCATCTGGAACAGGTATCCTGGGGCTCAATACCATGGATGGTTGATACCATAACAACAGGCTTGTTGTCCATCCATTCGGTGAGTGCAATTTCATGAGGTCGCCGTACAACCATTTCTGATGACCTTCTTCCTTTTTTGCTTAGGACCTTGTCAGAAGTGAAGTGGCATTCTTTTGGAATTCTATTCTTCTGAATTGTTCCTGTTGCAGGCCAGATTCTTTTTAATGAAGCTTGATGGTGGTAAAATACTGTTCAACTTACACCAGTGTTCCTCTGGGACCCGTCTCAGTCAAACACAAACTGCATTTGCCCCTATTCCCATTTGCTGGTCTTGAATGAAAGTGTTCTTTCCCTGGTAGATCTCAAAATCCAACACAAGGCACACTTCATCCAGCTCTGCGTTGTGGTCCACCTTTATTGGCTCCTCCTCATCTAAGTCCTCTGAGCTATCACTCTCTCCTATGTCTCCTGTGTCATCCTCTATCCCTGGACTCTCATCATCTGATAGATTGATGTCTGAATCTTCCTCAATTATTCTATTAAGAAGCCTTTCAGCCTCTGTCAAATAACTGTGTGCAAAGATAATGTGAAACAACCATAAGTACAAAGTCCCGATGTCCACTACAGAGTACATTTATAAATGAGCCATTTTTGTTATGAAAATAAATATGCTAAGCTTTGAAAGCTCACTTAAATATTGCTGAGATGTTTACTTACTACAAGCAATCAAAACATAACAGAAACATAAACTTCTAATTATGAATATCATGCTTAACTTTCTTTTTTCTGTAAAATGTGGTTGTTCCAATGGCAGCCATTTTGAAAAGACAGGAAAAGTTAATTGGCAAGGCCACACCCCATCACATGTGATGTCATTTTAAAGCCCCAGTTGTCCTTTTTAAGGAACAAAAGGACTTAATAGAGTGATATAAATAGTATGAGAGATATGAGCAAAAACATGATGTCTGCTGTAGTGGACAAAAATGAATGGCTGGGTCTCAGGAGGATATTCGAGCTGGCCAATAAGGTGCTACTAGCAGCAGATGTAGACTGTCTTGGCGGACTCTCACTAGAACTTGTGGGAGCAGAGCGATCGGGGAAAAGCGTACAGATGTGACCTCGGCCACATGTGCACCATGGCATCCAGCCCTAATGCTGTGGGAGCAGTGAGGGCGAACCACAGTGGGCAGTGTGTTTTCTCCTCTGAGGAGAACATATACAGTCCCGCTTGGCCAAACCTCCGCCATATGGACCACTTGTGGATGGAGCCACCAATCCCTGGGCCTCAGCCCCTGCCTCGATAGGATATCTGCCCCCACATTCCAGTTGCCCAGAATGTACATTGTACTCACTGCCAAAACTTTCCCTCCGCCCAGAGAAGAATTAGTTGCCTGAACAGGGGGCGCGGACATAATCCTCCCTGGTGGTCAATATATTAGACCACCATTGTGTTGTCTGTAAACACATGGTGACCTCTCAATTGACATTGGCTGCTGCTGCCATAAGCTCCAATAGACTCCCATAGAGACTGGAGGGGATGCCAAGATCCAGCTTTATCTTGCTCACTGTTGATAGGATTGACCCTATGTATGTTGGGAATAGAAACACCTTCATCGTAGTAGAATCCTTATAACCCCTAGAAAAGTTGTCTACTGTACTGGAGAAAGCATAATTTTCTGAGGTTCAACCTGAGCCACAAGCTCTTCATGTGAGCAAGAACAACATCTTGATGTTGAACCGCCAGTTCCCTGGATCGTGCTAGAATTAACCAATCATCCAGGTAGTTTAGTACCCAGATGCCCTGGAGTCACAGTGGAGCCAGAATGATATCCAAGCACTTTGTGAAGGTGCGAGGGGATAAAGCTAGTGATATTTCTATGTGGAAATATGTACCTTTTAGACCTATTGTCACAAACCAGTCCTCAAACTGAATCTGTGGAACGATAAATGTGGGCGTCAGCATCTTGAACGTGTATGTCCGAAGAGTAAAATTTAGATGACCCAGATCTAAAATTGGCCGCTTACTCCTCTATTTTTTGCAGATCAGGAAATAATAGCTGTTAAAACCTCCCTCCCTCAGGGAACGGGGTACATGTTCTATGGTCCCTTTGTCCAAGAGGGATCTTACTTCCTGCGCTAATGTC